>JAUZNJ010067514.1:0-26338 GCA_034780135.1 Jordanella pulchra
TGTGGAATGTATATTGCACCATATCTACAGCTTTTTATTTTTATTTTCCTATTTGTATAGCACCTGTTTCTTGATGGGACCCTTAAAACAGCTGAAGAGGATGTTTGAACCAACAAGACTGATAGCTACCATTGTTATGCTGGTAAATTCGTTCGACACTGTATACACACATCATATGTTACTGTAATTCCATCTGTGTTTAATAGACAGGGTTAATTTTTTTGGGGGAAAAAAAAAGTTTACATTAGCAGGTCAAATTTCTTTTACAAAACAATTACCGTATTTTCTGGATTATAAGACGCCGCTTGGTATAAGTCGCACCAGCCATAAAATGCGTAATAAAGAAAAAAGAGACATATATAAGTTGCATTTTGTAGGGAAATTTATTTGATTAAGAACAGACATGTCCCATGAAATCTCTCCTCTGTGTCACTTTTAAACACGTCCGCCGTAGAAGACGCAGCGCTTCCTCTTCTACTATTTTTTGTTTTCTTCATGACAGTAAGAGTAACCTCCACTTTTCACAAGTTTCTCGCTAACTCCAAACTTTCTTTCTTCTGCTTGATTAACGTTTTCAGCCGCATATTTTACTACCTGCAGCTGGTAATCTGCAGAATATGGTTTTCTTTTTCCGTGCCGTTTCGGAGCCCTTTCAGTTGTTTTTATAAGTTACCGCCAATGTTGAAATGAGCATCCTTTTGCGGTTTAGTGTAAAAAAATAAGCGTGAAATGATATAATAATGTGATAAAGTGATTTGATTGTGCAGTTCAGCAGATAGCAAATGCAAACTTTCTTTTTGCCCGTTTGCCTTTATCAGAATCATATTTTAATGACCAAACCCTGTAAAATGTATAAGTGGAGGATATAGAGATGTAATATTTAGCCCACACCAAGGGATTTATCAAAGCTGAAACACTCGGTTTTAAATTCAGGTGTAAATTCCTGCAGTAGTTGTGGCCATTAAGGAGGCTATGGTATAATGGCAGTGGATAGAGAGAGAGTCTATGAACATGTGAATTTTCTTTATAAATCCTCTCTAACCAAGTGTCTGTGTTCTTCTTCCACCAGCTTTGCCTTGCTTTAACACTTTGTGCCGCATTTTGGGTAAGTGTTCATCAGGCCTGTTAGTATTTAACCCACTGAAATGGTTGTTTTAATATACTTATTTTTTACAGTGGGATAAAAAAATATTGGCCCTCATCTTCTGTATTCTGCAGTTTTTGGCAATGACCTGGTAAGGCTGACTTTGCTGTTTGGTCTTGTTTCTCAGCTGCTCCCTTTGCTCTAATTTATCCCAACAAAAAAGGATTCATAGCTGTTCATATGATTCTTTTTTTTTTGTTCATCACTCTTTCAACCAGTTCAATCACTTTTTTATAGTTTGTTATTTTTAGGGGTGTCCTGATATCAGATATTGTTATTGGAATTCCTTTGATATAAACCAAAAAGCTAATGTTGGAAAACATCTGAATCTTAATTCTCTGATATCAGCATGCTGATAGAAAGACTAGGCTTCTATCTGCTTTTATTAAAAGTTTATGTCTTGGTTTGTAATAAGTGGTCCAGTTGTTCTCGTGCTTATTGTTGCTGACTATTGTTCTCTGAGCCTTTTCTAACTGTCCTCTACAAAATAAGTAAGGAATGTATTTACGGTCACTCAGTACTTGGAGCTCCAGTGTCAATATCGTCTCTAAAAGGAAAAAGGTGTACCCAGACATCCCTAATTATATTTGACCAAAAGGCCTAAATGGGTGTAAAATCATTTGCTGTTATTAAAAACCCATGAATGGGAAACAGGCTGGCTGATAAACGGACGTTTATAGGTCATGACATGTCATCATGATTTAACAAAAGTCAGTGAAATTAAACCTTTTATTTGTTACTATTTAAGCCACCAGAGGTAAACTTCCTGATGTGTTTGGGATTTAGCCAGATAAACCTGGTGGGTGGATATTCTCCTTCTGGGTTTACTTGTTAGCTGCCTTCAGTTCCTCCAAGTAATCCAGGTCTACCCCATGTTTGACTGGAGTCATCATGTTTTTTTTTTTTGTTTGAATTTCTGTAGATTTATGTTAGATGTAACACGATACCATCTGGTTTGATTTTTGGATACTCCGTCCACAGACTGAACTGTCAAAATTAGGAATGCACAATATTGGAGTTTGGGCCAATAAGCTGATATTTTACAACTCGTACCAGATATTTTTTCCCTAGATCTACTCACACTGGATCTAGGATCGTTTTTCCTTGTAAAGTAGCAGTTTGGTGATCTTTTTTGCTAAAACTTAAAAAAACATCCACACCACTGTCATTTTTGCTTCAGCATATCTCCTACTGTAGACTCCTGCATCAGTTGGATGCACATGACCCACTGGTGCTGCAGGAATAATCCAACAGTGCCTGTTATATCGGTGGAATGGAAGATGTCCAACATTTACTTTTAAAGCTATTATCCACTGATACTGATAACATGCTGATGATGTCATACATCCCTAGTTAAAGTCTTAATGTTTGGGATGTGTCTGCTCCACCACACCTGATTCAAATGATCCATTGACCTCTTTAGAATCCCATCTAGGGCAGCAGACGCTGGTTAATCACCTGCTTGTGTCGTCTGTAAGACAGGCGGCCCTAAGGAGCCTGGTTAGGAAACTCTGCTCTAGCTTTAGCCTTTGGCTGGATAACCCTTTCAGACTGATAGATGTTGATGACTTTGTTTCTCATTTGTCCATAAATACTGAAACCTAATATATAACCAGCCTAAAGCAAATGTGTTTTTTATGTATTTCTTTTCATTATTCTACAAGAATATCATCAATTAATTATACTTAAATGAAGCTGGTCAAATTGAACTCGGATTTATACAAGTTTGGTTAATTTTGGTGGATTTATGTTTTTAAAATTAGGGGAAGAGTGTTTTTTTTTTTTTTTATCTTTTTCACACAGGGCCTGGGTAGGTTGGCTCTGATAACTAGAAGCATTTGAGTGAAAACCATTGTTTGATGATAAATGTTTTAGTAGCATCCAATGAAACAGAAATTCTCACACATAAAAAGGTTGGAATTTTCTGGGTTCAGCTTCAACTGTGATGTCAGCTTTTCAGGTTTTGGATGATTCAAACTATGAACAACTAAACAACAATAGTTTAAGAATGTCACCGTGACTCTATGGTTGCTCCCAGCTGCCAGTCTTCTGGAGGACAAAGGATTTCTGCCTCAGCCTCTTAACCACACACGCACCTCCTACTTTCATCTCCCGTCTGCTAACGTCCTCCAAGACATCGCCATGGCACCCAAAACTCACACATATCAAGCTCAGAGCCAGAGCACAGCGCACTCCCACACTGACACTTGTTTTCTGAGATGTCACCACTAACCTTCACACAAGTGGGCAGAGTCCAGCCGCCAGCTTGAAAGTTTAACTTATTTCATGACTAAATCAGAAGCTTAACTACAGTTGAACACAAATAAAACATCCCTTTATTTTCTTGATAATCCTCATGAGATTAAGTTCATTTTCAAATGATTTTAGGCTTTGGTTGATCATTCAGCTCCTCCATCATATTCCTCATATCTCTCGTTTAGGTGGTTTAATAACTGGTTTCTAAAGTGTGTAACTAAGAAGCACTAAGTTCCAGTAATTTTTATGTTTAAAATCTTTCGAAAACTTGATGAAAAGAAAACAGGATATCTTGGGATTTCATTGATCATTGTGGACTATATTTCAACCCATAATAAATCTAATCACCACATTTCTTTTCCAATCTTGACATGTGAGTGATGTTAAAAAAAACATCAATAAGAAATGTCATGACACTCTAAACCTTTTCTTTTTTTTTCCATGATGCTGAGATCATTTTATTTTGTAAAACGTCTGTATTAGACCTAATGATTTTGGAATGACTGGACCATTTAACGCATTAATAAATCAAAATATGTTGATTCGAGGAGTAGAAAAGCTCTATAATTGTTTCCATTTATTAAACTAATTAAACTTCATTACTAAAGTTTTCTTTTAACTGCATCTCAAAGACACTCCTTTCATTAAGGTTAAATAACTATAAAAATGGAGAAAGTTTCAAAAAATTCTGTTTTTGTTCTTTTTAAAATGGATTTGCCATTTGATATTTAACCAATAATTATGTGTGATGTTTTCTGTTTTTAGGTATAGCATCTCTTATATTCCTTTTGCCAGGTAAGATCTAATGATCTAAACACTCTGTTCGTTTGAGTCCTTTAACTCTGTATTCATGTTAATGTTTTCTTTCCTGACAATAGTTAACGTTGCGTTTTTAAGAACCTGACCCCGAACTGATAGGAATGTCTACTAATGATACTGCTCACAACAAATGGGTGGTATTTGCTTGGAGTAGGCTGTGAAAACATGTTTTTATTCACCAGCGGTTGTCTCCACCATATGGCTCTAATCCGTCCCACTATGACAAGTGTGAGCTCTCTGTGTCAAACAAATGGCAGCTGCTTATTTATTTGTCTTTCTAGGTATTACCCTTGTGATGCTGTTTTGTTCTTCATATCAGAATAAATTGATTTTCGGTGGAGTAAGGCTTTTAGTCAGATTTAATAAATGTTTTCCTTCTCTCCGGCTTTTGAATGACATATAATGAGCTTATCTTAAGCTGTTAAGGTTCAATGCAAATTTTGATTAGATTCTGACAGGATGAAGGTTTTTCTTGTTTTTCTTGTTGAAGTCTTGCAGCTTTAAATGAGCTACAGACGCAGATGTAAATAAAAGAGAAACATTTTACCGCTTTTAGCCTTTCTGTTTAAGAAAAAAAGTGTTGGTATGGTGTGCCAGCTGAGTGCTTTTGTTGAACCAAGCAGGAGGTGTGATGTTGTTTTGTCAGTCCAGCTGTAACTAGGGTCATATCTCAGTTTGTGAGCAGTCTGGATCCCCTCTCGCCTCCATGCTGCTCCCCCATTAAGTGCCCTGTGTGTTTGGGTGACCCCTATAATCTGCCCTGACAGCTGAGAGACATCATGTAACCACCCCGAGATCTCCCTCCCCCCACACACAAACGGCAACAACAAAACACAACCAAGACAAAGGAACCACAGCAGCCTCCTGGAAAGCAGATTCCTCTGATGAAATACAGATTTATCCACCTTCCTTTAGGTCCTAAATTAAAAATTTTGGTGATCAGATATTATTTCCATTGCTGCTTGTAAATTTTCATTATTATCGACCCCTTTTTTTTATAAGCCTCTTACAGTAATCCATTTTTCATTTAATTTAGATTTGATCACTTGGCTTTCTATTGCTGTAAGCCTGGATAGTGTACTGATCTCCTTTTGAATGGCTATTTAAACCTTTACATTCCTGTCTCTGCTCAAACTGACCCATACCTGTCGAGACTCGACACCACATGGTCAGTAGACTTGATCCCTTAATGTGTTTTACCTTGTAGCCTTGAATACCCTCTAAGGTTTATAGATTGAGACACTAAAACCTGCTGCGTGTGCACTTCCCATGGACCTGTCAGGCTGCTGTTCCTCTGATGCAACTTCAGGAAGACGAAATTGGATTTAATCATTTTCCAAGTCCGAAAAAAAACCCAAAAAGCTAACATAAGAACATATATAAATTGCCTTGTTGTATCCCTTATTTTAATATCTAAAAAGAAAAAAAACAGGCACACAAGGAAACCCGAATGCTGAGGGTCATGTTCATCTAAAGACGTCCAACTAAACAGCAAACACAATTTATTTACAAGCATTTGAGCCCCCTATAAAAGATCAGGATTTTAAACCTGACTTTTAATTCTTAGTAGTGACTGGTTTAGATGCCAAACAAGGAGCTCATTAACTACCCCATTATTTTTTAAAACCTTTGAAATTTGACTAAAAAAACCCTCCTCTACTAAGCATCTGTTCATTTGGAACCACTAGTGGGGCTTTTTATATCGAATCTGACAACTAAGGATTTTCTGCTTATTTACTCTGCAGGAGGCGACTTGGTTATTTTGTTCTTTTTTTAGGGATTGTAATCTATAAAATACTATGAGGGCCAGCTCAGTCCATTAAAAAGGGACAGGATGTAACAGAAAATGAGATTTGAATGTTTTTTAGGATTAACATTTATCATAATTAATGAGATGAATTGATCTGGATAAGGTTTCAAGTCCATAAGAGAAGTCCATGTGTTTAAAGTAAGAATCTGAGTGTTAAAACATCCATATTTAAATTAGAATATCGGAGAAATCTAAATTACAATCATAGGCAGAAACTGAAATATAAGTTGTTGTTTTGGCTTTTTTTCTAGATTTAAATGCATTTTCCATTGATTTAAGAGAGGAAGACAATTTACCAATGCGATGAGATGATTCACATGTACAATTAAAAATAGAAAAAAAACCAACATCTTTGAATTTCAAGTGCATTATATCCAAATGTATTATTTTAAATGCAGAGATACTTTTTCCATTGGCAGGTCATCTTTTTTGGCCGCTTAAGCAAATGGACCTATTGGAAGAAATGTGACCTACTTTTAAATTGGTTCTTGGAGTGTTTCAAGTTAAATTAAGTACCAAAAAAGCATGTGCAACTCATATTCACACTAGTATTTTGATTTTTTGATATTAGTTGGATACTGATTATAAAACCCAATTCCTTCAGAGGTTTCCCAAAATCTCCATATTTACATCAGGTCAAGGATGTGATTTTGCAGTGAACAATCGATAGGAGGAAACCTAGAATTAGTCTCAGTTACAAAGAAAAGAGAAACCTGATGAATGAGTTGATTCTGCTGTTGAATCTTCCTGGACGGAGACTTATGGTAGGATTATATATTAAAGGAGCGAGTCTCCCGTCTGTCAGTCCACCTCCCCTCCTCCCACACAGACAGCGCCTCCTTTTAACCTTCATGGGTTTTCACAGCTCCTGGTATCTCACGGGGAAGTCTGCATAGCAACACACTGATGGTAAAACCAGAGGCAGGAATTGGATTTGGCAACAATGCATGGTTGCCATGGTGAAGCTCTTGCATTCGGTAACAATCTGACATGATGCACCTGAAACTAGCCCCCCCCATCACTGCGATTTCTCCCCCGTCAAAACATATTCACTTATTCATGACCAGCCACACCCAAACATTAGTGAACATCATGGATATGACCTCAATCAATATTTCTTTATTCATTTTATGCTTAATATGTTTGCTATTTTACAGATGATGCTGCTTTAAACTGAAATGCTGTTTTTATGGGATTCTTTTTTTTTTCTTTTTTTTTACAGAGATGCAGTGATGAAGTGCTTCACATCCTGCCTTAGTTAAAGCCCAGGATGCTGCAGTTTGCTATGAAGACTGGTCCCAGTATAAAAGATATTGTAAAATACATTGTTTATACACTATTCCTTTCAGTTTTCATCGCTTTTTGCCTTATAATGTGAATTCCTGTCTGCCGTGTTTCTCTGAAGGTGTTTCAATTTGGCCAGAATGTAACTGTAAATCAGCCTTGTCTATAATCACTGCCGTCAATATTTAATACCTTAAAAAGATGCCTATGATATTTTTAAGATTTTATTCGATTCTTGTGCAGGGAAAACGGTTTGACTTTTTGCAAAACGAACTGTAAAAACAGAGACTTAACATGTCTGTATTTATGCCAAACACACACTTTCCATTTTTTAAAGCAGTAATAAGCTTTCTGGATGTTTGTCTTTTGGAATTTTAAAGTGATGTAAGCAAGTTAGGGGTTATTTTGAGAGTAAATGCTTCCCTGATGAAGAACTGGGATGTATTGCGCCCACATCTCTTTGGAGAGTTTCTTTTTTCTTTTGCTGCTGAGATTTAAAAGTGCTGCTTTTTTGTCTTGTCTGATGGTTATATGCATTCTGCCACACATTGCTCCCCCCACGCAATAAAATAAAACACTGCTCCTCTTAGATGCGGTTTCCTGCCATATGTAGCGATGACCCAGTTAATTACGCTTCCCTGAGCGTTGTGATTTTGACATGACCTAATAACCCAGCTTGCATTGTGCTGCCTCTGTTGCATTGGCATGTAGACTTTGAGGATGTGGTTGCCATGACTACCTCCTCTGGAGGATGTAAGGCTCCTTCCTCCCCCCATTTTCAGAGCAGATGTTCACATTTTGTCAAGGTGTTTTTTTTTTCTTTGTTAAATGGACCAACAGCTTATAAAGCTTAACACGGCAAAGATGATTTGTCCACTTCAGGATTCTGTCTAGATTCATCTATAGTTTTATTCATCTTCCTGATTAATCACCTCCTTCCTTTTCTTATTCTGTAATGCCCACATAGCCGCTGGTGGTTGTTTGTTATCCTGTGGTGGGATTCCATCCACACAATCTCCCTTCATTTTTGCAACTAATTTGGCAGAGATCCACCGAATCCGTCAGAATAATCAAAAGGATAAAATGATTATCGTTGGTTGAATGTTTTGTTTTTATCTGCGGACTATTTTTTTGGACCGTTCTGAAGTTTGTGGTTTAAAGGGGATGTGTTCTGACCTCTGCAATCTGCTGCCATTCCAGCTGTTTCCTCCAGTTTTTAATCCGTGGTTATGTCACAGAGACGAGGGAGCCCACACGCCTCTGCTTCCTCTCCAGATTACTGCTCCAAATCTTCTTGTAAAGATGAATAAATAACGTCACCAATGTTGCTTTCTTGGTCTTTTTTTTCCCTCTCCTCTCTTAAGTTAAAAGTAGTTTTGATCTCTGAGCCTCAGTTTCACAACAAAATCACATCAACAAAATATTTATTTCCTGTATTACAGTGAGCAGGAGGCCATAACTGTTTATCTTCCTTCCTCTTTCCCTTTTGTCCTTCCTTCCCTGTTTATTTGCATTCTTCAGGTTTTTAGTTTGAATACTTAGGTTGAATATTTAAAGCATGCTCACTATAAAAGTAGCTGAAAATTGACTCTGGGCACATCTATAATATATCAATGACAATTTGTAGTCATTTCCTTATAACTCTTTAAGTTATAAGTTGTAAGTCTGCTACCCTACTGAGGATAAAGAGCCGCTAATTAAAAAAATACATAATTATTGGTTTTCAAAGGGTCTGTATGCATGGTTGTATTCTCTTTGTTGCCATGTCGTGGTTTAACCTGTAGGGTTTACTCTGCCTTTCCTCCAGACTGCTGGAGATAGATGGTTCTCAAAGCAAAACGGAAATAGAATATTTCACTCATTTTTTATAAGATTTTTTAAGAATTGTTTTTTTTTTTAAGTTGTCTTACTTTGGGACTGGCTTTTTCTCTCTCTTTTTTTATAGCATGATTACAGGTATAGACTGATTTCTAACAGCTAGTAAATGAAGCCTTGACTGAAGTAACAAAATGTGCCGCTGAATATTAAAAAAAATTGCCATGTTGTTTTACTTTATTATTTTCCCTGATTTTAGTTTCCTGCTAGAGCTCACCATTGGTCTGTTTAAAAAGTCCAACTTTAAAGACAATTACTTTATAGGTACCCATAAAAACAAGCCAAATTCATAGCAGGTCCTTCACAAAGCTTTACAGCATACATGAAGTGCATTTTAATACGATTTATTCTTTAGTTTTACATCAGACCCAGCTGGAGGATGGATCACAGATGGACTCAACTGTGTTTCTTCCATTTATTAAACTTACTCCCCTCCTACTGAAAACACTGTGAGAAAAAAAACAGACTTTTATGTCACATAGAGAGCTTCCCTGGGTTAAATTTCAGAGTATTATTTATAATCACATTTTTTATAGATATATACACAAACGAGTCTAAATAGTTGAAAGATGACTTATCACATCTAGAGATCTGGTAACATTGTTAAAATTATAAAACTAATCATGTTTGATAATCGTTGCTTTTCTGTTATGGGAAAATAAATCAGAAAATTAAGTCAAATCTATGACTGTTATTCTTTCTATTGCTTATTTGTATGACGAGTCTATAGATACTGCCTTCCCTGTTTAGTGCACATTATTGTAAATTGCATTGCAAAACAAAAACAAAAGTTTGATTCTGGAAAACAGATAATCTGTTTTTCCGAGCATTCAATCTTTTACCTTCACTAGGTTTACAACCTAAATACTCAAACGTACAAAGATCAATCAGATTGTTGTAGGACTTAGATTCTTTAAAAGAAAGAAAAACTTTATTTTAGAGCATTTTAGAATCTGACATACTTAGTTGGAGAGAAGTATAAATATAGCTAATTGTATAAAGGTGGAATAAATTCCAAAATTAAGAGCAATTTAAAACAAAGCTTTATTAAGATCCCATTTAGATAGCTTGGATCATTAAAAGGCTGATATGGTTCATTGCATTTAGGGAAGACCCTAAAAAAAAACTATTACATGACGTCATGAGGTCTTCCGTTCCTTTGTTTGGCCCCATTCTTGGCCACACCCCCTCTCCAGCTCCACCATAAAGCAGCCAGGCTGTGCGTGTGCTCCAGTTTGACTCCAGTCTGAGGACCGCAGGTGATCTCCGCTCTGATGACAATGCCAGCAGTGCACCTGTACTCGCTTTACGCAGGGCCTTCCAGGTTACACTCTTGGGTTTTCATGTCTTAATATTCTTCCTTTTTCATGCCACAAAGATGCCTTTTCCGCCGATCAGCCTCCAACAGCGGATCTCCTCTCCTGGCAGGGATCTATTTGGGAAAAAGAAGGCCAACTCAGACCACCCTCTGACCGATCAAACCGGCAAATCGGGATCCGAAAAGGAGAAACAGTCCAGTTCTTGGACGTCAGCAAACCTAAGGAATCTAGGGCGAAGATCACAGCAGGAGAAGAAGAAATGCCAAGCTCAGAAATCCAGTTCCGGTCAAGAAATTCAGGGAAAATGCTCCTGGTTATCGGTACCCAAACCACAGGATCCATCCTTGGGAATAAGGCGCTCCAGTTCCATGGACTCCGCCAGACATCTCAGTGGAAAGGAGGAAACAAAGAAGGAGATCCAGTTCTCTCTCAGTCTAACTCCTGAAGCCATTCTAGTTATTAAAAAGCGCAATCTGGAAAAACAGATGATGGCGAAACAGCAGAAGTGCTGCGCCTCAGCAGACTTTCGGCACCGTCGAGTTTTTCCGTCCAAAAAGGCGCACGGAGCGTCCAAGTGCTGCGCTCCTGGCGCCAAGCCGGAGAGCGCGGAGCAGGACATCACTGCTATAGTTAAAATATCTTTGCTGAACGATCAGTACAAGTACGATGATGTGGAGTACGAGGACGAGGACGGAGATGTGGATGAGACTGTTGTAAGGAAATGTAAAGAGTGGCTAAAAGGAGTGGAGAATGCAGCTGCTTTGGGAAAAGCAGACAAACTTTCAGCACTTCCGCACATTAAAGGCTGCTGACACTTGACTTTAAATTCTTTTTAATTTTAAGTTCAGAAAAAGCAAATAAGGACTAATTAAACAAGTGTTATCCGTTTTTTCCAGGTTCCGTGCAAATGGTCGAGATATAGGCTACTCGATATACAAGAATGTCAGCTTATGTCAAGATTTAAAAAGATGCCACTTAAAGTGATGATGCTGCTCTCATGACATCTTTGGCAAAAAGGACAGAATACTTTTGGAAATTAGAAAAAAAAAACAGTCCCGGGTTATATGGAATTCATATTCTTTTTTTTTTTTTTCATTATCTCTGCTCATTTTTTTCTTTCTTTCTTTTTTTTTTTTTTTTTTTTTTGGTTGTTTCCAAAAGTATTGCCAAATGGTTTCGGTGATCTTTTTGGTTTCTCTTTGCACACGGATTTGTGAGGCGTCTGTAGATTGACTGAGGGGTCGGAGTAGGCACCCAAAGCGCTCCTTTTGTGTTAGGAAACAATAAACTGTTGGAAAACATGAGAGCTTTATGTGCTGACTGAAACCCAGCCTTGGTTTTATACTTTCCTTTTAATATCTAATTGTAAGGCAAATTCAGTTAAAAGGTGACTTTAGGTGAGTTGATCAAAGCAGAACCCCCTAATATTAAAATAATCTTATTAAATTAATGTTTTTTTGGTCTAAATTGGTAGACTTCATCTGAGGGATTTATAAAACAATATGTACCACTGATGTCAGCACATTTGACCTGATATGATGTTGACATTTCTGAACAGAGAAACACATTGAAGTCAGACATGAATGTTTAATTTGAATTGATCATTTTAAAATATAAAACTAATTAACTATATGTTGTCGCCCTGGACAGGAATGGTAAGAGAGAAGAAAGGACAACTACAGGGACAATAACCAGACAATTAGAATGGGCTAAAGAATAGGTGGAGGGGGGATGAGAGGCCCCCATAAGAGAAAACAGAAAAGCATTTCAGGATGCATTAGCAAACAAAATAATCCTCTTACTTTAGCTAATTTGTCCCAATTTACCAAAAGAGTCAAATGCAAATTGTTTTGTGTAAATCAGGATGAACCAGTAAACCATTTTCTTATAAAGAATAAAACACAAAAACGAGTCCACACACTTTGAAGAATTAAAAAGTTATTACCATATAGGGTTAATTTTAAATCTGTTTCAAAATGCTGATATATCTGAATTTGCCCTATCTGATAATTACCAATTATCTGTATGGTCAAATATGGTCGTAGATGAAGTGTCTTTTCTGCATTTTGAGGTAAAAAGAAAAAAAAAATTAGATAACTTATATATATATATATATATAAAAAATTGGTGTAATTTGCTCTTTTGCTGATGTCTCTTTTTATTTTATCTCTGTTGCCTAGACTGCATTTTTATAAAGGCTCTTTGTTTCTACTGTGCAGCTACCTGGAGCCATTTGGGCATTAGCATTTTAAGCTTCTTAGATTTCCTGCTAAGCAAGGTTGGCCAGTATGCTGCATGCTCAATGCCCAGGTGAACAATTCCTTCAGGACATTAACTACAAAATGATGTTAAATTTAATATGCCACTTATGTTTACGCAAAAAAATGACACTATATTATTTTCTGCATCTCTGTTTCAAAGTGGGGTATTTTTTGTAGGGTTTATCCTGATGTACTCTGTTGTTTTCTGCACTGAGAACTTTACTTTTACCCTGGATGTGTTCTTCTCAGGGAAAGAGCTGATCAGGAAACATGGTGGCAAAGTACAGCCAATGTCAGTGGAAGAGCAATAAACTTATAAAAGAGCATTTTCTCTTCTGTGTTGATTCATTTTCACCCTGTCATACATGGTTGTACATAGTAGAACACAAACCAAGTCATATTTGAAGTGAAATGGAACATTTACTGTTAGAATGCTATGTGTGTGCAAAGCAAAGGTTTTTTTAAGCCAGTCTAAATAAGTTAGGTTGGTGTGTTGAAAATGCTCCCATAGCATCACCTACTAACAGCAGGTGTTTTTAACTCAGAGATTTACACACATCTACCACTGATATGGTATTTATTTGGAGATGGTTGGATAACAAACAACCACAGGGATTTCTTATAACACAATTCATTACAATCAAATACAGTCTTCAGACAGAGTGAAAATCCCATATATTTGTAGAGATAACTGTGGCTATATTAAGTTCCTGTGGTAATTTCTAGATAAAATTGTGTCCAAGTTTGAGTCAACTAGATGCTTATTTAAAGTTTAATTGAAGATTTTAGAGATCATCCTTATAGCTCATTTCATCCGCTTTGTGCAAAGCACAACAACTGATAGGACAGGGAGACAACTGACCCAAATAATAAGCTTCCTGCATTATGCATAGAGTTGGTTAAAGTGTTTATTTTAGAACCTTATCCAGACTCTTTCTAAAATCTTCAAATCTTCAACTAGTCTCACCATAAAAGGTTTTCCCCAGAGAGCATTTAGCTGGTCCGTTTGGAAAGCTACTGATTCTATTTGATGTGAAGGTTTTTATTTGGTCTTTTTCTCAAGTCTCCTAAGTCTAGGTCCATTCAGTCCCCGCACACAGCAAGGGTTTCATCATCTTCTGGTTTACAATAAATCAAGGTCTTGGAGGTTTTCCAGGTTGTTCTTCAACATCTTAATTTCATTTGATCTAAGTGAGACAGTGTTTGTCAAATGAGTTAAATTTAGACAAAAGTGAGCAACACAACAAAGTGACAAAGACTTATCAAATCTGGCTTTGAAATGGCCAACAGTCACTTGATTTTGAAATGTGCTTCCCTGAAACCCAGATGTCAACATCATTTAAAATGTGTGGACTTTTAAAATTGTGCTTGTTCAAATGAACAGTACGAGTTCTAGAAAGCACACTGGTCAAACATTCAGCCAGAATTATGTCAGGATCACTGGGAATGCTGCAGAATTGAACGGTTTCTCTGTAGCTTGATACACAATGTTTTATGAAATATTAGTCCAAATAAATGTTTATCAACAGAACACTTTTTATTCAGAGCTGCCTACATCATCTAGACTATGGATCTGTTAAATATTGTTAGCTTTTTTAGGATTAACAACAGATGCAAGGATGGTTTTGATCCTATGTATTTTCAAAGCATTCCTTTATTTTTTTATTTGTGTATGTCTAATTTGGATCCTGTAAGATTAAAAAAAATATCTACAATAAATTCAAAATAGCGTATCGAATTATACTATGAAAATTCCTGAAGTTTTATTTTTTATTGTCAGTCTACCTTGGAAACCCCTCCCACCTTAAATGCATGATTAAAAAAAACTCAAAATGAAGACATTCATGCCCAAAATGTATTGATGTAGACTTTTCACCAGAACTGAAAGTAACTTCTATCTTCAGTTAATATATCCCATTTTGATTTAATGGGCTATGCTATATAAACATAAAAGTGGTCTACATTTGAGGTTCTTCATGTTATTCAGTTATTACTTAAAAGTTTGAAATACAGTGGTCTCGTGCAACACATTGATTTTATTCTAAGCAACAGTATGTTGAGAAAGTAAACACTACAGCTACATATAAAGCACCTTGCTGTGGACAGGCGTTCTCATTCAGGGTCACAGCAGATGTTCCAGTCACATGGGTTCAGACTTGGATTAGAGCCAACACAGTGTGTACCAGGGCCTGTTTGGTTCTCAGTGTCTCATTTAAAGAAATTATCATCTGGCTTGTTAACCAAAAGTTATGTAATCCCTTCTACTATTGTGTCTTTTCAATTGCTGCCTTGTCTGAGTTTCCCTGCCTGTTATTCAGCTGAATCTGAATTGAGTTAAAGCCAAACTATTCATGACTGTCACCGGCAAGGGGTTACTACGTTCTTTATTACCTCTGAAGTCAAAATAATCTTTCTGAAAGCAACACTTTGGTACCGATTTTTTTTTTTATTTTTGCACTTTTTCATGATTTCATTATTCGTCACAAACTCGAGTGTCTAATTCTTTTCTACTATCTAATTTGGTCTGAAATGCAAATCTTGTCCATCCTTTTTTGGATAACAAATGAAAAGGAAATTGCTGCAGCCATCTTCAGTAATAGAGCAGTTTCTAGGCCGGTGTGGAAGCTCAGTCGCACAGCAACATTATCTGGAGCAGATTTAAAGTGACAGAGAGAAGAACAGATGGCTGCTGCCTCCGCCTAACCATTGACACCCTGCACGCAGCACTAACAATAGCAGAATTGCAGTCTTATTGACATTTCTGAAGGACAGAGTGACATCGGAGTCTTCCCATCTAAAGCTAAAACTTGACTTGTCTTCATTCATGAGTTATGACAATAAACCATTAGTCTGTTTTCTATCAATGTCATCTATAGCCTCCTTTGAATAATTAAAATTTCTGACATCTTTGGTCTACAAGCTTTGTTTTACAGGGACCTTTGGTGATAAACCAGCACAAATATACCAGGTTTGCATTGTTATCTCACATGAAATCTAAAAACTGTGCCACACATTTATGTTCACTCTCAATTTAGTACTTTTAGAACCGCCTTCCACTACAACTACAGCTTTAAAATCCTTTCGATTATCTCTTACAGATTCTGAATTGATTTAGGTCTGAACTTTAACCGAGCTGGCTGCTTGGTCAAAGTTTTTTGCCAACAAGAAAGAAGTTCTTTAACCTGTTTGAAGGTTTTCTATCAGCATTGTTGTTCTTTAATTAAATCCATCCAAGTCTGTCAGTGCTAAATAAAACTAGTCTACAACCGGATGCTTCCACTGCTTTTTTCAGATTATTTGTAGTGTTCATTTCTGCTTTGCTCAGTGTTTTGCTTAAAAACCCCACAAAATTAACTTTGTGCCATTTGTTCAGAGCACCGTCTACCACATGTTGACTGTGTCCTTTACATGCTTTGTAGCAAACTGCAGCCAGGACTTTGTATGGCCTTGTTGTACCTTTGAGTTTCTTCTATACATGACAGATTTATGAATTTATAGAGTGCAGGGTAATAGTTTTCCTGCCTTTCCTACCTGAGCAGTGGACCTCTGGAGCTCCTCCAGATTTACTGTGGCCCTTTTACCAGCTTTACTGATTAAGGTCTTCAGCCAGGTGTTAGTAGCTTTTTCCTTCTCCTGTCATAATCTCTTCATTTGTAGCTATGTGCTCATTTCTGTTTTGTCTACCACACAAAATCCCAGTAAAATACACTGATGTCGGTGGTTGTAAAGGAACGTTTCCAAGTCATTGTAGCTGCTAATTCTTTTCTTTCATGCCGCATATCTTACTAAAATGTAAAGAAAAGCATTTATCTTAAACTCTGGGGCATGTAGAGTATCAGGTAAATGATAAAGGCTCTGTGGGAGAGTAGGTGGACTCACTCCTCCTACTTTTATTTTGGGCTTTTTATTGCCTTGCAAAAACAGAAGATAGCAGTGGTGTGGGAGGATGCTCTTGGCTGACAAGAAGGATTACCAAAAATGAGCAAGACAAATTCCTGTTTGTTTTTAAGAATATTAACCATTTCAGTGCTACAACATTAAGTCTTTTGATAGACAACTAATAAAGTCACAGATAGACCCTGGAGACAGAGAATGAGACCAAATCATTACAGCAGCACAAATCTCCAAATACCGACACTTTGTAAGCATTTTTTGATATCACATCAAGAAAGATCATTTAAAGGTTTTTATTTAAAATACTAAATATCTACAGCCTCTAATAGTTATATTTGTGTTCTGCAAAAATAACCGAGATCTTTGATCATCAAAATTGATCATTTGAGGATCTATAGGCTGTAATAAGTACTTATCTGTAACCATTAATTATTTCACCTTCATAACTATTAACCCCGTCTCTATAATCTACTTCTGTTTAGTAGATTTTCCTTTTAACTGGTTGCTTCCGTTTTTCTTTGCATATCTCCCAGCGCCATCTGGAGGTCATTTTGAAGATCCACAACCTTAGTAATACTCGTCTTCACCACTGTCAAACTGAATTTAGGTTGCTAGATGTGTTCAAAGATAGAGTCTGAAAATTAAGGGATGGGTTTTGAATGATAGAAGGGGAATTTTTTGTTTAGAAAAAAATTAACAATGTAATTTATATTTGCATTTATTTGCATTTATTTGCATTTAAAATTAAGGTTTGGTACTTTTTAAAATTAAACCTCAACAAGATGAGAGCTGGTCCTTTTTTGATGTTCACTGAGATTATGGGGAAAAAGCTGCGTGGGTATGTATCATTAATAAATAGTTTCAGGTTCAGTAAAACAAAGCCAACGCATCATACAAATGTACTAATTTGTAAAGATTTACAGAGACTTACTTTGAGTATCTTGGAGTACATATAGATTAAGTCTTAATTGTAGACTATCTGATTTCTATCTGTGCCCATCTTTCTTCAGCCTCTAATCTAGACCTTTGTTTAATGATCAATTTAAGTCAAAATTGAACATATCAGACACTGCCTGTGAGGATTGCGAATTAGTAAAGGTTTTATCATGGTCTCTTTAGGAGATTAAACACTAGAGGGCAGCAGAGTTTTCTCTCTGTAGCCATTAAGAATCTACACTGGAAACAAGCATCCCAGATCATTTAAAACATGTCATTTTAAGCTTAAGAAACAGTTATCGGTGTTTTAAAATCAAATTTCTGTTTAAATAGAAGCATGGGAAGAGATTTTAAGATAGGAGTGATATGCTCTGGCCTTTTTTTTAGTTAAAAGCTTAGCTGAAGTATTTTTGATCAGCTGACGTTAATTGAGGGACTGCTTTTATGTTCCGGCATTACACTAATGTAATCTAGTAGAAAAAACCTAATAAGCAATTTTCCTGAGTCAGTTTGTGACACAAGGGAATAATATATAATGTATAATAAATAAATATAACATATGAATGATACAGTTTTGTGAAAGGATAGCCAGACAGGCTTAAGTGAATCCAGGTTTAATTATGAAGTAAAATTATACATATTTTACATTAAATGTCAGAGTTCAAAAAGTGATGTATGATTACATGGAATATAAGTTGGTGAAAAAATAAATTTAATCAGGTAAAAAATATCACCAATGCATACAATGATATAATAACAGCTTTGAAACCACCCATGGATAGGTTCCAACTGATTGACTAAACTTGAGCCGCCGCTGCTTTAAGGAAACTAAACAGAGGATCTTTTATCTCCAACTGTCATTGAGATCCTTCATGGACATGAGATCCAGCTCATGTTGTGTCTGTTCTTCTCGCCCCAGTGATTGACTTTGATTTTGACCCTCCTGTCTCTCTTCTGACTGGGTGTGAAGACAACAGTATGCTTCAGGGGTCCTACATGAGAGAGATCCTGTCTTATCTTCCTTTCCTGTAAAAGTCAAGCTTCATAAGGAGGATGTAATTGTCTTCTCTAATGACTTGCACTTGGAGGGGGTGGGCCAGGGGACAAAGGGAGCACAATAAAGGGTTTTAGGGGCCCTCCACAAGGAATGGTTTGCCTTAAATTGCTGAGCAAATGAAACTGCTGTTGTTTCCTCAGCTTGGATCGGCGCTCTGCCAGACAGAGGTGAGGCAGGACCTGAGAGGATCCAGTCAAGAACACCTGCTGGGGCCTAATTGGCCCTTGCTGCAGTTAAAGGCTTCCTGTGGCTGTGTGTTTACTTCTCATTTGTTCTGTGGCCTCTGTTTCCCAGCCCCTGAAACAAGAGACACTCTTTAAATCTTTATTCCCACAACTTTCTGTCTGTGTCCTTCTGTTACTGTCTCTCTGATGTCGTCTTGCGTCTCCGCTCTCAAATGAAAGACTTTTGCCTTCTTAGATATGTAGCTCTTTGACTCATGAAACAAGCCTAAAACAGGCGAGCTGGTATGGTTTTTCCTAGAATGAGCTATATGATAATTTCCCTCCACTTTTTGGCCACCTCCTCAAAGTATTTTTTACAAAGGATACTGATAATACATTTACACTATAACTCTTTTTACTCCATCATGAAAATTTGTTGAGATCTGGTGTTTATCTTTATTTTTACATCATAATGTTATGCAACCAACATGAGACGCCAGGGTGAACAGTCTACGACCTCCACATCAAGAAAACAATGGGACATCACCCTGTGTCAACCTGTCTAAGATGGACCCCACCTTTCTCCCACAGACTGCTGGAGATAGGCACCAGCGACACCATGACCTAGACAGATGAAGTGGGGCAAAATGGGTGGAAAATACTGGTTGTAGACTCTGCTGGTTGTAATCTTGACCAAAGAGTAAAAAAAATGTATGTATTGTTCAGACGTGGACTTCCAGCTGTGCTTTGCATAATTGCCCTCCTGAAAAACACAAGTGTGATTGAGCCTAAAGTCATGTAGTGAAGACATTCCTTTCCGAATTTTCTTTAGACACCACAGCTCATGGTTCCACTAGTTATGGAAAGTTTTCTATGTTCTGACGCAGAGTATTCTCAGAAATGCCATGTTAGCGTTCTTTACACACCTGCCAAAACGTTCTACTTCTGTCTTATCAGTTCACATATTCGCCTGAATGCTTTTGGGATAATCAGGATGTTTTGGCAAATGTAAGATTGGCCTGCAGCATATTTAGTGTTGGTCAGCAGGGGGTTTTGTTTTGAGCTCCACTATGGATACCATCTTTGCCCATTATTATTGAATCAGGTAAACTGACCTTAATGAGAGACGTGAGATCTGCTCACTTTCTTGTTGATGAGTTGTTGAATAATTTGGTAGGGCAGCCAGTGCTAGAAGAATACAGACTTATCTTTGCTTTTAAACTGCTCTTAATTTTCTAAAGATCAGGGCATAGTGTGTTGTTTTTCTGGATTTGTTTTGCCAACTTTGCATTAAAAGTTTCATTGGTTCCATAGGTCTGCAAGGTAACCAGGTTTTAGCAACAAAAACATAACATTTGTTTAACAACCAGTGTTTATTAACATCTGTCTTTTAGAAAATAGCTTAGTCATTTGATAATCATTTTCTATATTTGCTCACATTGTTTTTGCCTGACACATAAAAGCCAAAGCAGAACCATCCAAAAATGGTTAAAATGCAGTTTTTAGAGCATTGAATGTTGAGTCTAAACCTGAAGGGTACAAATGAAACACTGGTGGAGATGAAACGGTTGATGCTAGCTACAAGGGCCTCAATCCAAACTTTGTTGATCTATATTTTTTACAAACAATAATTGCCAGGCCATTGTTTTCTTCAATATCATTTTTTTTCTTTGCAATTTTACTATGGCTCTTTATCAGCCTTGACGCCACCTGTTCTTAGGTTGGGAATCTCTAAGGGTGAGAGAATCCTCTATTTTTTGTTAATTACAAAAACTTGTTGGTATGTCTGGGTTAGTTGTAAATCTGCAGATGTTGGACAAGAAAAGAAATGTGAGAAATGAAAGAGCTGTCCTGGCAACTTCTACATGTGAATTCCAGATGGCCCACAAACAAACATGAATAGACAGCGGCCCCTCCTGCCTCTAACCCCCCAGCTGTACCATAAGCACATTCCCCGGGTCTATGAGAAATACCGAAAATAAAAGCAATTAGAGATGAAGTCAAACGGAGCGTTTGCAAATCCCCTGGTTACGTTTTTGAATAACAAGGCAATTTATCCAACCTGCCTGGATTTTATTTGCTCAATATTAGCTGAGATGATTTATAAGACACTTAGAGTAGTAATTCGCTATATTTGTGACCATCTGCTCATGGTCATTTTAATGTGTTGAATTTCACACCTGTGTATAACAGATCCTTAAAATTAAATTGACCAGACACCAGCATGTCTATTGGTATTACATTATGTTTGATGAGAGGAATATGTAAGACTGGGTTAAGTTAGCTGCCTTTAAAGGTCGCTTTTCCCATATCAAAACCTCTACCTGTTTTTTTTTTATGTTAGCATTATTATTGAACATGTGCAGAGACACAGGTCCCCAACCATGCTTCACCTATGCTGTCTGAAGCTGATTGGGTTTGTACAGATCTGCAACCTGCTGTGCTCTTGTGAGTAAACGAGGCCTTGCTAAAGGGCTCTCCCTCAAGCAGGTTTGCATCCAGCAGACAAAGTGTGCTGTCACCCAGGTGTGCTGTCTTATCGAGTGTGAGCTGAGGAGTACTATGGCTGCTCTTGAGATGTAACACACCATTAACAATATCTTAACAACAACTCAGATCACATGAGCAGGTGATACACATGTCGTAGAGCGAATTAGCCTGACTGCTGCAAACTGGGAAGGATTTAAACCCCAACTAATGGTAAATAAAGAGATATTTCAATACATGTTCACTAAATGGACATACAGAATGTCATATACTAATGACCTGTTATAAAGGGCTTGGAAAAGTGTTTTCTTCAACCATATTTTTCCTACAATTAAATGTTGCAAATTATCTAATCAACTTTTTTACCAGACAAAGAGGACCTAAGTGAATATAAAAAGCAGTTTTTAAACCTAAACGGACCAACCAGGTACTAAGTGAGCAAACTGGAATAAGACCTCTCTGACAACATGAATTAATTCAAAATATATACAATAAAGCAACACATTATACCCAGATCTAAATGGATCCAATAACAAATAACAAAATAAATCAAACAAAAACAAATATAGGAGATTGTAAGAATCCAGACCAACACCTAAAGACGTGAAGATCTTATATTCCATAGTTTAGATCTGTATCTATAATTTCTCAAGTTAAGAGCTGTCAATTACAGTATCCATGAAAGTGAACATGTTTTCATCATGAAATGAAGATTATTTTAGAAAAGAGTAAATATTTTAGAGAGTTGGTTATAGAGGGGAGCTGAGATAAACATACATGGGCTAGCAAGAGGAGCTTTTTTTTTTCTCCCACCTATGTGTGAAGATAAACCAAAGGCAAACAGGGAATGTGCTTGGCCAAAAGGAGCACCGGAGAAGACAAACAGACGTCCAAGCCAGCAGGCAAGAAGGCACTATAGTACTGAAATCGGCAGAAGAGACCTCACATCCTCATAGAGTCTAAGCTGAAGCTATGACTGTTTGAGTTTTTTGTTTTTTGGTGTTTCAATCATACCCTCTGAGTTTTCATGTAAAATGTTTCAACAATCTAGTGCTGAGTTTAATATGTAACGATTTTTTGTAACATCATTGTATTCCTTTGAAGCCTTATGCAGCAGGTGAACACAAAGGAGCCCCCCCAAATAAGAACTCTAAATAGATTTTAGAAGCAGCCTTATTCAAAAACGAGGTCCAGCTGTGTGTTATTTATGTCACTGAAAAAACAGCTGGTTTATGAAGATTTTAGAGGTTTTTTTAAAGAACATTAGCAAACAAACAGTTTCATGCAGAACCAGGAACATGACAGACAGGTCAGAGATGAAGTTGTTGAGAACTTTAAAGATTATGAGATGACATAATCTGAAAATGAAAAAAAATAAGGCACCAATTCAAACCTACCAAGACTTGGCTGTCCTCCTGAATTGGCTGCAAAGGCAAGGAGAGCATTTATTAGAGAAGAAACAAGGAGCCACCTCGCAAATCCGAAGGAGCTACAAAAGTCTACAGATATGATTCAGATGAGGTTAATTTCTCTTTAAATTTGACAGAACCAGGCTAGCCACAAAAGCAATTTAACTTTTCGGTTAGATGGAATGGAAAATGAAAACCTCAGTGATAAAATTGTGATAAAAAACTTAAGACTAAAGGAGATGTTTACCTTCCCTCAGAACAACAACTCTGATAATAAACTACAACAAACTACTTTAGCTCAAAATGTATTCATGCTTACAAACACTCTCCAGCCGATCTGATGTGGGTCAAATCGATTTGGAAGAATGGTTTAGAATTTCAAACACTAGTTGAGCAAAGCTGGTAGAGACATACCCCAAGATCTGACACTAATTGCTGAAAAAATTTTTTCCTTCCAAAGAAATCTCTGCTTGAAATCAAGGATATCTCTGAATACCATAAATAGTCGCTTCTACCTCCTGTCCCTAGTGGTATTCCAGTTACTAGGTTTTGTAGACATTATAGACGGACCTCTCACCATGTATCAACTCTCCCTGGTGCTTGTTGTCCACTCTGACCAGCCTCTTTCAGTTATCTCAAATGTGTCTCCCTGCATTACGATCCCCTTTAATTCACCTCTGCCTCTGTTCCTTAGAGATCTTGCTGACCTGCTACCTCAGTAACTTCCTGGATCCCAATGAGTTTCTCATTCATATTCAGTCTCACAATAAACTTTTTAAACTTCTACGGCCTTCAGAGAGTATTTGAGGATGTGGCTGAGGCATTTGAACAAAACCACAGATATAGATTTTTGATATTAATTTATGGTGCTGCAAGCCTGTGCATCAGGAAGTGGCTCCATGTGAGTGTTGGCACTTGCGGAGGTGTTGAAAGGAAAGGCTCAGGTGCCAACTGAGACACCAACACTGTGGGAAATTACGCTGGTTATCACACCCTCGATTTTTACACTGTAGTTTCTTAACCTCGAACACCAAGGGGGTTTCTCTTTTTTACATCACAAGGAGATTAATGGGTTAGGAAACGATAAGTTCTAATATCTGCCACCCACAGATGAAAGCCCTCACATATGCAAACACTAGAAATCCTGATACGTGAGGCAGTTGTTTTATCGTAATGCAGCACTGTATAACATAAGAGCCTAACCTTTGGCTCATATAGTGAGTGAGATTCTTGAAATATAATGATCCTCAAGACAGCATGAAAGATTGCATTATGATTTGGGTTATTTATCTTTACGCAGGCCTACTGGGGAAAAAAGCCAGAAACGTAAAAGATGCACAAGTACGGATTTTCATAATGTTCACTGAGAAATCTGAAAATTGTCAGACTTTAACCTGAGTGGGATTTGTTTTTCTCTGCTTGCTGTGAACTCTGGTCCAGACTATTGGACCGAGAGACAGACAGACTTGCTGTGCTGGCAGGAGGAATACACACACTGATGTCTGCTTTTAATGTTTGTTTTTGTTTTTAATTCTTTTTCCTGGTGGTCCCCATAGTAACATCCAGTCGTTATTTATGACAATGACACTGCTGTGCAAGATCTCATTCATCTCATGTTTTGTTGTTGTCACTTTTAGGATTTTTTTTTTCTTTTCTCTACCACTGATTCAAAACAAGTAGCCTGGGCCAAACAGTCACTTCCCTGCACTATAAAAAATGCTGCCTGGCTAAAGTATTCACACCTTAAGGGTACGACTACAGCAATATAAAATAATGGGATTTGCTATGGACCAACATATAGCAGTAGATAATATAGAATTAAAAAGAAAATGATGCACTTGTTGATTGCAAGCTGTACAGAGAGTATCATTAAACATCTACTTTCAATAGTGTAACTAAGATGTATTTAGTTCTGGACTTTGAATGAGCTATTCTATGAAATTAGCTTCCTTTATCTAAGCCACTCAATGTAGCTTTGGTTATATGTTAACAGGCATTCTGCTGCTGTAAGAGGAACCTCTGCCCCAGTGACAGATGTTTTATAGCCTCTAAAAGGTTTTCTTCTATAGCTGGACCATGTTACATTTTATTCTGTTCATCTTCTCAGCCATCTGTGATCAATTTCGTCATTAATGCTAAAGAAAAACATCCCAGCAGCATGGTGAGACTGTTTCAACATGATGTCTTCATGGGGATGTGCTTTCTTAGTTTTATGTCACATATTTTATTGGACTTTGTCATTTTGATTCATTTATTTCATTTGGGTGCATCAAAAATAATAAAGGTGCATAACAAATACATGTTGCACTTTTCAAATTTTGATTTTGAAAAAAAAAAATATAAAAGTCATGTTAACTTGCTTTTCCTTTTATGTTGTGTTGGCATGAAAAAAATACAACACAAAACAATTTGTTGTTTGGGCTTTTTAAGGCTTTGCTGTGCTCCAGTTGCAGAAAATCTGTTTGGTTGGTGAGATACTGCAAAAATAAAAGCCTTCTGATTTTCTAGAAATGGAGAAAATATATATTTTTTAAATAACTATTTTTGCAAGTATATCTCAAATCAACAAATATGACATTCCATTACATTAGGAGGACAGTTTTTGTTACTAAAATAAAAAAAGTCCCATTATGTTAGATGAAATATTTACGTTGTTTATGTTATATTTGGGATTTTCAGTCTTTTCTCTTTGACCTAGCTTTACTTTTGCTTGACTTTGTAACTTTTAAGTTGGATCGGTTTAGCCTTTTTTTTAAAACCCGATTTTTTAAAATCATACTCACTATAAATTCTTGTATACTTACTTATCAGGAGTAACATTTTTTTTCAACAAATATTTTAAAATGTAAAAGTCAAATGTGTTTGTAAATGAAAAATAAGTTACAAGCCATTTTCTTTTATCTTGGATATTCAATCTTCTACAACTGGAAAACATTTATTTGATAACAAAAACAAAAGAGAAGAAGAAATGATGGATAACTGTGGGCCAAGTTCTGGGCCCTGTCTGGTTGTAGATCGGCTCTGGGGAGCCCTACAGTGGCTTGGCTGCTGCAGGCTTTGATCTAAGTGTCAATATTTACAGGTCGATGTAATAAAGCTTAATTCAAATCGCTGCCATCTTGTGCCTTTTAATATTATGGTTGCTCTCAGCCAATCAGCGAAAAGCCCGCAAAGATCAAAGAGGAGATGAACCAACCTCTGCTCCTCTGAAGAGTCATCCTGACACAGAGCCGCTGGTCGGTCTATATATTCAGAAACTTACAGAACAGCAAAGGCCTTTAAATTTACTCACAGAGACAGCTACTTTTTGCCCTGGAGCTGTTTGACCCAATGGCGACTGCTGCTGGTGAATGTCCCAGCAACAAGGCCGCACAGTACCGGGTGGATCACCTCCTCAGTGCGGTGGAGAGTGAGCTGCAGGCCGGCAGCGAGAAGGGAGACCCCACCGAGAGGGACCTGAAAGTGTCCCTTGATGAACGGGAGCTGTGGCAAAAATTTAAGGACCTTACAAACGAGATGATAGTTACAAAGAACGGCAGGTGAGCCTCAGATAGATAGATAGATAGATAGATAGATAGATAGATAGATAGATAGATAGATAGATAGATAGATAGATAGATAGA
>JAUZNJ010067525.1:0-12919 GCA_034780135.1 Jordanella pulchra
ACCTTTGACCTCTCTGATGAGAAGTTTCCGATTGAAACAAAGAAATCCCTGTTTTTTATGTAAGATTCAAACCAGTGAAGGGACATGTTAAATCAAAGTGTGTCCTCTAATTAGCCTCACAGGTATCTACAATCTAGTAATCAGTAAGTGGACCTATATAAGGGGTTACAGATAGTCACTGTGCTGTTTGGTGACGTATCACACTTAACATGTACCAGAGGAAGCAAAGGAGCGAGTTGTGGAGATGATTAGAAAGAAAATTGAGATCATTGAAGCAGTTTGCTCATGAGGAGTTGGCCAATATCTCTGCTGTGAGGATCTGGAGTGTTGATAGTTACAGGAATAGTTTGATTGCAGTAAATGCCTCAAACGTTTGGTTAACACAATTTTAAGTTAAGGGTACTATCGTGAGTTTATTTTTCATTATTATTCTGTTCAAGCATGGTTGAAAATCAATTTCTGACTTTATTTTTTTCATTTTCATTAAATTTTTATTCATTTTATTTATTTTAATTATGTCATTTTTTATTTCTTATCAATTTCTAGTTATTTTTGTGACCATTGTGGGCTATTCTTTCATGAAATTTGGGATACCAACATTTTTGTCTAAGTATGTACATTTAAGAACAGAAAAACTAAACTCTAGAGCACAGTTTCAAAAACAGAATAAGCTATTGGCTTTACAAATGCAAAGGGAACTTTTATTTTCATGCAGTTAACATAAATATGGTTTTATAGAATAATCTCTACATTCAGCTCACCAGCAACAATAAATACTGGATCTTCCACAGGATGATTCTTTATAATCTGTAACCATATGTTTAACCTCTTGTAAAAATGTTTAAAATCAAGTGTGTTGAAACAGACCAGTACCTGAACATTTCAGTCTTCTGTGTTCTATAACGGAAAATAAAACACAAAAGAAGTTCAAAGTCTAAGTTCAAAATTTAAAAAAATAAGATAGAAATATGCACTAAACTCTCGTGAGAAATGTTAACGTCTTTTTTAATCAGCCTAGTCTTTAAAATCTGGTATGGCTGCCGTATTATCTCTGTCATTCTGCAGAACAGTTTACTGACAATTCTGATTGTATTTTACTAAATCACTTGTCATTAATTGAACTGCAGGTGAGTAAGTTGCTCGATGTTTGGATGCATCATATGCAAGAAATTACAATATGAATGTATTAAATTGCAGGCATTACAAGCGTGGACTTAAAAGTCAAGTGGACTAAATCATTACCATGGTTATTTTGCTCTTGTGTTTTATTTCTTAACCCAAGTACCAAAAAATGCAAGTCAAGTGCTATCAGTGGTAACTAGGCCACAAGTAGAGAGTCATACTCTTAGTACATTGTGTCTTTAGTACTTTCAGTATCCATGGTTTTAAAAGGCTTCAGATACAAAACTTTTTAGGATGTTTCAGTTTTAATAACTTGTTTTGAAATAGGACATTATCAAACTGCTGTACAAGTAACGCTGGTGATATGGCATTTAGCGGAAGGCACGGCAAGATAGACATCAACCAACTAACTACGATGTAGTAGAAGTAATTAACAGCGACAAGCTGTTAAAGCACAGGAAACTTTTAAAAGAAGAATTAAGAGGATCATCCAATGGACTTAACTTGAGCTTAAAAAAAGTTAATATTCTGGTTGACCAGTTTCAATTAGGTTTTTTGAATAGTATGATTTATCAAAGTAAGAAGATATGGTCAGGTTGGTGGGAAGTCTTAAAATCTTAAAATCTAATCAGCTTTTGAATAATTTCAGCTTTTGAATAATTTCAGCGGTGCTATACTTACAATGTTTAAAGAATATTGAAGCTATTTTACAGTAACATGTTCAACTAAAGAATTGGATATAGTAATGCAATGTTATTATTAATTTTAGCAAAATAAGACTTTTTAAAAATCTTACTGAAGAACAGAGATATTACTAATGTGCTTTTGCATATGCATCTCTGCAAGGAATTTCAATAAGAGCTTTGCACACCTAATGATCTGTCACCAGATTTGCCCTCGGATTCTCCATAGGTGCTGTGGATCTCTGCAGTCCCTTCACTTTTATTATCTCACTGAACTGCTCTCTGGGAGATGTTCACAGTATCAGGTGCTAGTTTTCAACTTAACCCTGCTTTAAAGTTTTCCACATTTAATTGTAAGCGTCTACGGTGTTCTTTTTTTCCCTTAATAAGTATTTTTCAGTGTGCTCTAATAAACCCCCACAAAACTTCCAGAACCCTTGGATGTATAATTACAGAAAGATGGGCTGGGTGAACTAATTACCTTTATTAATCAGGACAGTTCCTTTACAACGATATGTTTTTTAATTTAAGAAAAGTGTAAAAAAGTGATGTATTCCTTTATTTTTCTATTTTTTTGTTAAATGTAGAACATCAAGACAACCAAAACATTAGTGTGTAGAGTGACAAATACCAAAGTAGTCCGGAGTGTGAACATAGGAAGGCACTGTATGTATACTTTTGGTGAGTTTGGATAATCGTACAGAAAGTCACCTTGCAAAACAAAAGTATTTAAATTCAATTTCAATTTAGTTTATTTAAATATAGCCGATTCACAGCGCGTCATCTCAATAGACTTTACATAGACAAATTATTTGATTGACAGCCATTACTTTAGAAATCGATGTTCCCAAAGTTAATTTCAAAGGAAGTATAGAGTAACGTTCCTCTTTATCCCCAAAGATATGATTAGATAGATCATGTCGGAAAATGTATTTTAAATCGAGGAGAAGATTCGCACATTATGTTGTTGTGGCCCATGTGGAAACAAACTCTCTGAGGCTTTTGCGCATGCGTGGGAGGGCTGGGAGGTCCTCTGGTTATCCCCCATCAGGGCGCTGGGAGCCGTTAGTGACAAAAGTGATCCAGGAGAGCTGCGGAGCACAGGAGGGGAGCAACGGCCCTCCGTGGAACCAAAAAATGACCCAAAAATCTGGTTAAATGGCAAAGATCAAAATGAAGTCCAGCCAGCGGTGGCTTATTTTTCTTTTATTTCTCCCCTTATCGGGTAAGTTCTGTTTTTTTATTTTTGGGAGGTGATTGTATCTACTTTGTTTGAAGTGTGTTAATTAGTAAATCTTTTCCTGTTTTCACGTAAAGTCAGATTGTTTTTAAGCTTTCAAATTAACCTTTAATATTTTTAGAAAAGTTTTAATATGCTATATTAGGAATCTCGTTTTCGCCTTATTTTATATAGCCAATTTATAAGAACTTCGTGAATATATGCAAGATTAGGCCTTTTCACATAAAATGTAATATTTATTTAAATAAAAATGGAAAAACATAATTTTATAGAGTAAAAGAAATATCGGGCTAATTATATTTTATCTCTAAACTACGAAATGACAATAATACTTTAATAAGAGCTTATTTTATGAAGTATATCTTTCTTGATGGTCCTATTTGCTTTCATTTTTCCTCCTGATGTTGTCTTGCTAATCTTCCCATTCTGTTCCCTTCAGGTGTTTTATGCTTTAGTGAGCTGTCCTTCATCACAGAGCCCAGTGATGTTACAGCACTACCAAAGGATCCTGTTGTGTTGGACTGTCAGGCTCATGGGCAGCCTCCAGTCACCATCAAGTGGCTAAAAAACGGAGTGAAGCTGGCAGAGAGCGAACACTTAAAGTTTCTGCCTAATGGCTCCTTGTACATACCAAAGATAAAGCATACCAAGGAGCATTCAGATGAAGGATTTTACCAGTGCCTCTCCCAAAACAAATATGGAGCTATCCTAAGCCAAAGATCACGCCTGACTATCGCAAGTAAGTATGGAAAGTAAAATAATAATTAAAAAAACACTTTTGGACCATGAGTTATGGTTGTTTACACTTGTTTTTCCACGTGTTAGGGCTGAAGTTTGTGAATTATATACCTGAAGATGAGAAGCAGATGTACCCTTTAGCCTTTTCGTTTTTTATATCTCTCAGAAAAACATTTAAAACCAAGGCTTTCGTGTTGTTAGGTCAGTTTTGGTGGCATTTAAGAGATTGTTAAATAGAGGAGAGTTCATCCAAAAGCTCATAAATGCTCTATAAACAGGAGCACCACATTTTGTGTTCTTTCCCTTTTTTTAGCACTTATTCTCCCTTATATGACTGCAACTTTCAAACTTTAGCCAAAAAGAATGAAACTATATGAACTTCAAATGTTAAAGCATTGTAGACTCTGGTTCTGTGTGACTGCAGATTGGTCTTCTGCACAGAGGATTCTTTTGAATGGCCATTTGCCTTTCAGCTTTTATTTGGAGTGCCCCTGACTGGTCCACAAGAAAAGACTCGATTTCAGGGGGTTTGTTTGTCCACATATCAGTGGACAAGACAGCTGCGCCTATTCAATGAGCCTGGTCTACCGTGCACACTGTTCAAGGGGGTGTAAGAAAGGATATCCCATGACTGGTGTCATGGAGACTAGATTGGACCCCACAGTGAACTATTTTTGACTCTAACATTTTTGAGAAACATTTTCTAACACCCTACATTCTAAAATGACATCTAGGAAATACAGAGAAAATGTGTCTGGGTATAGTTATCTGTACAAGGTAGAATTTGAGTCTATATGTGTTTAGTTACTGTTATTTTTTTAGAGTTTGTGCATAACAATAAAGACAACTTCATATTTTTCATATATTGACCACATAGATACATTCAAATTCAAGTTTGAGATGGTATCCAGTCCCATTGAGTGAAAAGGTTAAAGGTTGTCGGTCAGCTGTAGGGAAGAGTGGAGGATGGGACCCTTCTGTGCTCCCCTTCTGTCCAGAGGTTCCAGGGGTCGAGGGTCAGCGCTGGAAAGGCTTTGTGATGTCACAGGCCTGCTGTGACTGGGGAGCCCCCCCCCCTGTTGTTCCTCTTGCCCTTCAGTCCCTTTCACTGGTTCGGTCCCTCTGTAGCCCTGTCAATGATGGGCTTTTGTTAAAGGAAGGGCAGTTTTTCATGGGAACGAAGGGGAGAATTTTGGCAGCTTAAATAAAGTTTGTGCAACCAGGAAGTGCTGTTTTTGTACGCTCCACATTTAAGATGTTAGATCTGTGTGGTATCTTTGATGTTTAAAAGAACTACAGCTAATTTATTACATGCATTAACTACCACTAAACTACCATTTGAAGAAAGTTGTTAAGTCTATATAAAGGATACCAATGAGGTCAAAAACACCCAAATTAGGACCAATTTTTTAATTTTTTCAACTGTTTTCCATCTGGCCCTGGTTTGGGGTAAAATTGAGTGGACCTGGGGGGTTCAGGTGAACTTTGACCTTTCCAGGGAAACCTTTGTACTGCTCAACCTAGACATTGATTTGTTCCCTTCCACAGAAGTGACCAAATTAGCAGTCAGGACACTCCCACTGCCTGAATCACCAACAGATCATTTGTAACTTTCTATTACCTACTGTGTGCGTCATCATCAAGTTTTGATTTAGAAAAAATCTATTTAGTCTTCAGTTTTCCTGTTATTTAAAAAAAAAAATGTTGCATACAGATAAAATACTATTTGGGAAAGTGTTGGTCTTGGTTCCACTTCTAAGCCGTTATCAACACTTCGTTTGTCTGATATTGACAAGTGAAATGCTAAGTAAAAACAAAACTCAAGTTTTGCTCTCTGAAAGCTTCGGGTTTAAATGTGGGGTTTCGATAGGAAAACCAGAGTATTGATTCCCTATAACATATTATTGACTTTCTGTTTTTGAGTCAAGGGGGATGGGAGGGACTTATCACCTTAATGAAGGAAGGTCATTGGTTATATTGTATTGAGTTGAACCACTAAAATGTAAATCGGGGGGTTACTTGTTTCTGGTGAATGTTGAAGGGTTTTTGGGATGTGTGTGCATCAAGATATGATGTTCCAGCTACACTGGCTGCCATGTTAGAAAGATTTTCATGTATTCTATTCTAAAGGTTTACAGGCTGTTTTGTTGTGACAAGGATAGATGAATATGATTGTCCTAGTAGTTAATTTCCTTTCAAACAAGTGTGGAAATCAGAGTAGGAAAGGGCTACTATCTAATATCTATTGTTTAAGAAAAAAAAAAGAATAGCAGATCTCAAAAACGGATCGAATGTTTGATTCAGTTTTATTTCCCCAACAATGGTTCCAAGAGAGCATCAGAAAAGTTTATTTTCATGTTTCAAAATGTAATTGAATGCAATTAATATCTAATATTTAGTACAACTAGAAATATAGGTTGCTGTAATTTTCCTAAAAACTTTGTAAACATTTAATCTAAGTTGTTTTTTTCATTAAATATTATATAATTAATGTAGCCCAGCATTAAGTCTGAGTATTTATCTCTTTATTAAATTTTTTCTAATTCAGAGAAGTTAGTTCTCAGATTCTATGGTGCTCAGGTAGGATCAGAAATATGACTATTAATGGCTGGGAAGAAAAAAAAGGGGCTGAACAAGAAATGTTTGTAATGATTGATAATAAAGTCTTGAGTGTTTCCTGCCAAATAAAACTTTGCTCTAAAGAGACAAATGGGATAACGTTGACTTCTATCGACATAACCTGTAAATATGGTTGAAAGATGAACGGAGGAAAACTATCCACATGAAAAATTCAATACGGCCAAACATTTTCTCTCTGTAGTTGCTTGTAATGCATTTTAAACAAAGTGGATTGATTCGTTTTCATCTATAATGATGTATCATTCAATGTCATTGTACAATTGATCTATTGATTGGCCATCTAGTCACAATGGGTGGAAACTGCTGCACATCTCCACAAAGCAGGTGGTGTCCTGAAGAGATCAATTTCCTTCCTATGATCCATCCACATCTACCAAATTCAAGCTGTTACTTGTATAAACTAATTATTACACAGTTTCATGAAATTCATTATCATTTCATTGTTTGTTGTTTTCTTACAGGCATCACAGAGTTTGAGTCCCATCCTGTCTCCATGGTGGTGTCTGAAGGTTCTGTGGCGCGGTTCTCCTGTGCCGTCACTTCAAGCCCTCCGGCCACCATCACCTGGGAATTTAACCAAAGCACTCTGCCACTACAGACCGACAGGTTCATGATCACCATTTAAATTCCCTTCACTGGAAAAGCTCCCCTCTCATTCGACCCAAATGTGACTTTTTTTTTTTTTATTTCCTCAGGATAACGGTTTTGTTGAATGGAGTTCTTCAGATTCATAACGTCCAGCCCGAAGATGCCGGACAGTATCGATGTGTTGCTACCAACATCGGCAGCCGTTTAAAGAGTAGAGAGGCCACACTGACCGTTCACAAAGGTACAGGGATTGGGTTAAGAGAACTGTGAGAATACACATTTTGTCGTCTCAGAACACATAACTTAACGTTGGCGTTTCTACTCTTCAAAAAAAAGATGAGGGCCCTAAAACCCGTCAGAGGCCCCAAATCATCGCTGGACCGCAGAACCTAACAGTTTCCCTTCACCAAACCGTAGTTTTGGAGTGTGTGGCAACAGGGAATCCCTCGCCTATCATCTCCTGGAGCCGAGCTGACAGTAAACCCATTGATGTTTACAATGCCAAAGTTCTGGGCAATGGGAATTTGGTTATTACCGATGTTAACGCCAAGCACAGCGGGGTCTACCTGTGCAGGGCGACCACGCCTGGAACACGCAACCACACAACAGCAGCAGCCAACCTCACAGTCCTAGGTATGATAGTCTCTCCTCCTTTAACTGCTTTTATCTGTCTGTAGTTCTACATAATGCCTTGATACTGTGGCACAGTTTTCCAGGTGAAATCCTACGAGTTTGACTTTTTTCTGATGTGTATCTTTTTCAGTACCACCAACCATCGTTGAGAGGCCGGAGAGCCAGACGCGTCCACGAGCAGGCACTGCCCGCTTTATGTGCCAAGCAGAGGGAGTGCCGCCCCCACGTATTCGCTGGCTAAAGAACGGTGAAGACGTTCACCTGAATGGGAGGATAAAGATGTACAACGGGTATGTTATTTATACGTAAATCCAATTAAATAAGATGACTATAGTCCTTGTGCTGATTTCTCTTTCTTTTTTTATTTTACAGTAAATTGGTGATCACCCAGATTATCCCTGAAGATGATGCCATCTATCAGTGCATGGCAGAGAATGAACAGGGTTCTGTGCTGTCCTTGGCCCGCCTTATTGTTGTCATGTCTGAGGACAGGCCCAGTGCACCGAGGAACATTCATGCTGAGACCATCTCCAGCTCTGCTATTTTACTGGCCTGGGAAAGACCCCTGTACAACGCAGACAAAGTGATAGCCTACTCCATCCATTACATGAAGGCTGAAGGTGAGACGGATATGAAGTTAGTCCTGACCACCCTTATGTGAGATTAGCTGCTCTGGTGGAGGACCATCTGTTCTTGGTGCACAGAGTAAAGGTCAAGAAGGACTCAGAAAGGCAGTTCACTTGAACAACAACAGACTTATCCAACCCATTGTCCGCTTCCCAGCTTGCTCTGAACTCTGTTAAAGGGACAGTGTTGCATATCAGCGTCTCAGAGTTTTGCTATCGACTAATGTAGGCTCTATTATTATTGAACAGTAACTCTTAAACTGTAGAGCATTCACATTTTTTGATAGTTTTCCAGACATCTTCAGTGGAAAACCTCAAAGTTCAACCTATTTGCTCACCTACTGCACAATTTATCTTATTTCAGGGCTGAACAATGAAGAATATCAAATTGTTATTGGCAACGATACAACCAGTTACATTATCGATGACCTTGAACCAGCTCGGAACTACAGCTTTTATATTGTGGCTTATATGCCCATGGGAGCCAGTCGTATGTCCGACCAAGTCAGCCAGCACACGTTAGAAGACGGTAAGAGCATTCTTAAATTATTGGCAACGGATTGTTGTCTTGATTGGACCTGATGTATTATAAGTGACGTGCATTGTTTCTGCAGTACCTCTGCGTACGCCAGAGCTCACTCTGACCAGCCACAGCTCAACAGACATCCAGGTGACCTGGCAGCCTCTGCCTGCTAAGATCAGCCGTGGGCGAGTGTTGGCCTACAGACTCTCCTATCGTACGGCTGTGGATGACGCCGTCATAAACGTGGAGCTACCGCAAAACCGCTCTGAATACCTTTTGGAGGGCCTGCAGCCTGACACCATTTACCTGCTACGTATAGCCGCAGCCACACGGGTGGGTTGGTGCGAGCCTTCGGCGTGGACGTCACACCGTACATCGAAAATCACCAGCGGCAAAGGTAAACCTGGAAAACTGTCTCGGTTTTAAAAGGGTAGAAAATAGGGAAGCATCAACATCTATGGCTTTATACAAGAGTTTTACTTCCTCATATAAAATCAAATATTTAAAATTCAATTCTTGAACTAAAAAGGAGATTTTTTAATGTGAAGTTTGCTCTATTTTTGCTTTAGTGATATTTATGCCTCACTGGTGTTAGAATGACGGGAGGCTCAGCAGGTTTCCTGCCTGGTATTTGGCTTGTGGTAGAGTTTGCTCCTGTAGCATTGTCTCCTACTCTTTGTGTTGGTTCCCCACAAACCTTTGCCCTCTCTGTCAGGGATGTTAAAGTGGCCTCTGTCACGGATCATAATAAGAGGGCCTTAGGCCCCTAAGGGTGGGGAGGGATTACTCATTTTAATAGCCTGTGGAGGCAGGGGGAGTTTTCATCCTCTTATTTCTTAAAAAAAATAGTGTTAGTTATAGTTAGTCTTTGTAATTTGGTGGAGTTTAATTTCACAGAAATTCTATTAAAAACATAATGTTCTTCTTTACAAATGAAGATATAATTTGATGTTTCAAATCACAGATCTTTTACACTGAGTCTAATTCAGCTGTAGCTTGATAACTTCTAGTCTTGGTTTTTTCATTCTAATCCTACTGTCATTTTTTCTCGGTCTGTCCCTTCTTAGTGCCTTCAGCCCCTGTTTTGCAGCTTGAGGCTCTTAACTGTACCTCTCTGAGGGCCCGCTGGCAGACCTCCCCAGACTCTGTGGCTGTACTGGGTTTCCGGCTCTGCTACCATGAAGAAGGCCAACCAGAGCAGCCAAACATCCTGCTGCAGGCTCAGACATACACCCACACCATTGGTGGCCTTGGTAAGTAGTGATATGGGTTGGATTTCACAGCTTTTTGCAGATCTCTGTCATTAAGATGGAGTTTTTTTTTTTTTTTTTTTGCATGACCTAATTTGATTCAGTGGGCAGTTGGATGCAGCATTTGCATTTGTAACCTCTGTCCTGATCAATATGGATTGACCTCTCTTGTCCAACTGCAAGACTTCCTCGGGTCTTGCCTTAGCGTTTTGTGAAATCAGGCTAGCAGGGTTAGAGGTCAGGAACCAGATGTCCCGACTCCCATCCAAAGTCTTGCTTAATTATGCATAGCTATTGTGTTTTGTCCTGGACCAGATCTGCTCTGGTAGGACATGTGCCACCACCTCCTTTCAGCTGGACAGCTAGTTTCAGCTAGTGAACACAGACAAAGACCTCTGGGACGGGCCAGACCTGGACCGATCATCTGACCTTTAGCCATGAGACAGCAGCCTTGGATTTAGCTTCCTGCCCCCACTGGTCATCTGTGCTGTTCATGCAAATAACCAGCAGCTTCCTCGTGTGCAGTTTTAACTAGAATCATACCGAAAAACAAAAACAAATGTTTTCTCTAAATCAGTGTGTAGGTTCTGCTCAGTTCTTACCCGGTTGGTAAATTTTCACAAACTGTTTTTATTTGCTTACAAATTCATACAGGAGAAAGTTTCAGTAGATTTTTTTTGTCAGTAATCGTTTACCTTTGTCTTGTTTTTATTTATGTTTTTAATAAATCCATTTATGAAGTTCTCCTGTTGCGCCAAGTTTAAGGCAACAATACAAGTCCACTGGTGGTGGCCGTGGGGGGGAGCGATACAATGGGAAAGAGGAAACAAAAGGGTCCCAACTTCTCTCCCACAACCCTGCACCCAGATTCCTTCTGTTCTGTGTTGGCCTGGCTGGGTGACCACAGTAAACCCCCCCCATATCAGAAGTCCCATGGGCCTCGGATCCCAGCAGCCGAACACTGCCCATCCCCCCAAACAGGCCTGGACACGCTGCTGTCATTGGTCAATACCTTAAGGCTGACCTTTCACACTAGAGGCATAAAACAAACCGAACACTCTTTAAAACATCCAGATTTGAGCCCTGGGGTGACGTGGTTTGTCAGGTTGAAACACATTTTTTATGATGTTTATCATTGGTAACCATACCTCCTCTATCACTGTATATCTCAAGTATTTCATAGTTTTTATGTTTTGATCTGTTGTGATTCGTCTTTAAGTCTCTACAGTAATAGAATCTGGATTTAAAGAAAAAATCCATTTCTAGCCATGTGTTTTTCCTTGGTAGAGCTTCCAGCTCCCTGATCTTTATTCTCCTCTTTTCAAAGAAATGCACATGACAATTCAGAGGCGACTAACAAAGGAGACCATGCATTGTCCAAACATGGCCCCTTAATGACCTGCTAAATCACATAGCCTCTCACTCTTTCAGCTTATTTTCACATGTCTTGTCTTTTATAAATCGCCCTGCTCTGTTTGCTAATAATGTGTCTCCTAACCTTTGTCCATGATGGATTTTCACATTTCTTCCACCGTTAGTGTCTCCTTGGCAATGTTGGGTCTTTACATTGAAAGACTTCACTGTCTTTATTTAGTTGTTGTTGATCATATTCTAGATCCAAGGAGAAAATACCATGTGAAGATTCTGGCTATCAGTAAAGCTGGTGATGGTTATCAAACAGACCAAACAGTCAGCACTCCAGGATGTGTGTGTGAGTATATGTGTTCAGAGTGTCATTCTAATAAAATAACACCTGTCTGCTCATCTGCTTTTCTTTAAAAAAAAAAATGTGATTTCTCTTTGAATCATTCAGCGGCCAGAGACCAGCTGGCGGCAGCTCCTCCCCCTCCGCATCAAGTCACCGTCTTGACCAGCAATTCATCTGCCGTGTCTCTGCGTTGGAGCCGCCCTGCGTTTTCCTCTGGAAAGCCCATTAGCTACACAGTCCGCTGTACGCCTGTAGGCACGCACAATGTCTCCGCTATACACTACATACAAACGTAAGCCGCCCAGAAAGCTGCTGCTTCTTCTCCTTATAATGCCAATAATTTGCTGAAGATGGTTTTCAATTTTTTTTTTTTTCCACAGTACCAAGCAGAGTGTTGTGGTTAGGGATCTGCTTCCAAATACTCAGTATGAGTTTGTTGTGCGTCTCCATGTGGACGAGATGTCGAGTTCATGGAGTTCGGTGGTTTACCGTCAGACCACACCAGCAGGTAATTAATTGGACCTACGTAGCATCATCTCAACATGAGGATGTTCCTTTAGATTTAATTAATATTCCAATTTTTGCTCTTTATACAGCGCCTAGCCACCCGCCAGCAGGAGTTCGAGTGACTCTGATTGAGGAGGACACAGCTCTGGTGTCCTGGAGGGAGCCCAGTGAGCCCAACTTGGTGGTTACACACTACACCATATTATACGCCTCACAGGAAGCCTGGATGGCTGGACACTGGCAGCGAATCCAGAGAGAGGGTGAGTAGGACTTATTATCCGGTTCATTCATCATGTTTATTTTGCACTCTTCTAGTAAGAATAAAAAATTCCGCAAAGAAATCTTAAAAAAGAATAACAACAGCCCCCTCTACACTTATTGCCCCCTTAATAATCCTAAATTTCCATAATAATCCCACTGAATAATCCAACTGCAGATTATCTTACTATTTCTATACTTTTTTTTTTGTTTAGTCTGAGTTTCTTTAAACTTCTATTCAGTAATCCATGACTTTCTAGTTCCCTGACTTACAGGCATTAAACACTTTCTACATCCTGACTGGTTATTAGGGTTGAATCTCACTGAAGAAAATGGTTGTTTTTTTATTTGCTAACTGTACATATAAACATGGATGGTTTGCAGAATGCTTCTGGTTATGAAC
>JAUZNJ010067525.1:21202-40621 GCA_034780135.1 Jordanella pulchra
TACAAATGGATGTTTTGATGACAGTTTAAGAACCTTCATTTCTATCTCATCACATAAAGGATGCACTGAGCTAAGCTTTAAACATTTACATTTTCTTTACTGTGCTGCGCAATAAAATGCTTTTCTGCAGACATTGGCCCATTGTCTGCAGAAAAGTCAGACAATGGGCCAATGCTATTGCGGGTATCAGTTAAATCATGCTGATAACCTTCACATAATGTGTCACTGTCATTCTGAAGCACATTTGCACAACCTTTATGTGTGTGTAGACCCCAGTTTCCACAGGATGGATGAGTATTTCCTCCATTTGCATATGCATATATCTCTCTCTATATCTATGTGTGTGTGAGAGAATGCCATATCTAATCCAATATCAGTTCCATGTGCAATATTGTCCTACTTGACAATCCAAAAATAGCAAGGCACAAAAATTGATATTAATGAGAAAAGATCAGATTCAAAAAAGACCAATATGTTAACTTATGTTTTGTGGCATCTTCTGAGAATAAATGTCATTAAGTAATTATTTTAATTGGACCTTTTAGCTCAGAAACAGTGGTATCTCAAGCTAGCTTGTAATATTACAGTGATTATTAAAAGCCTAAAACATTCTAATGGTTGTAGTATAAACACATAAAAAAATACCACACAGGTTTCCAAGTACAGTTTGAATCGAAATTCACCTTTATAATTTAAGACAAGCATTGAAACAACTTTTAATAGTGTTTGATTAATCAAAGCAGAAGCTATTTACGCCACATTGTTAGGTCTGCACTTTTTATACATGCCGGTGTTATATCTAACACCGAGCAGGTTACCAGGTTACGGGGTGTGTGGAGTTTAAATACCAAATTGTTTGTTCTTGAACTGTAGTTTGTGACTTTATGAGATTCATGCAATACATTGCCGTATTATGGCTGGTGTTGTTAGTGTGTATGTTGTTACTACTTGTAGCCGCCTTTATGTCCTCCGTCGGTGATAAAGGGAGCTAACCCCGCGTCTCTGTCATCTTGAATCTGGCATCGATTCACTCGGCCTGTTGCTAGCAGTACTGTTGCTGTCGTCCTCTTGGCGCTGCGTCTGCTTCCTGTCATCTTCTAGAACATTAGCTGCTCAGGCGGATACAGACGTTGTTTGGACTGCAGATCCACGCTTGTAGTCTTAAGAAATGTCTGAGCAGGGTGAAGAAATGAAGACTTTGGAGGAACAGCAGGTAAACTTCAAAACTAAACTACAGTTTAAGTGCGATAAGCGAAGCTCACCCACAGTTTAAACGTGAAAACGTAGGCGGCGGCAAACAAACACCGAGCTAGTTAGCAACTAGCTTATTTTGACAAATTTTCCCATCGTCATATAGCTCTTTAGGAGTAATTATACTATTTTTCAAACAGTGTTTTCTTTTTTGCAAATTATTAACTAACAGATTTTACAATAACAAAATAATATTTTATCTCAACCTCTGCAAATTTAAACGTTAAAGTGTAGATCTGGAAAACATCAGCTATTGTGGATGTTTACCTCATGGTGCTGATATTTCGAAAACTCTTGCCATGTTGTATACAATCTGCTGTAACTGCTTAATATTGCTTTATCATTTGTAATTTATTTGCTCTTTAGTCATCGACAATCACTGCTCTGCTCCCAACAGGAAATGGAAGACAAAATCATCAGTCCAGAAAAGGCGGAGGAGGCCAAGCTGAAGGCCAGGTATCCTAACCTGGGTGCCAAGCCCGGTGGTTCAGACTTTCTTAGGAAAAGACTCCAGAAAGGGGTATGGTTCACACTTAATTATTGGGAGTTTTCCTTTATGTAAAGCTCAACCTCACTTTTGTCAAAGCAGAAATTTTCCACCACGAATCCTATTTCCTCATTGTTGGCCTCTTATCTCTTCATCTCTAATCTGCATCCTAATTGCTTTACTCCACTAGCATGGATTTCATCCTCCAAAAAGATGCACTTGGGTTGAATCCCATTTTTCTCTCCTTTTATCCTTTGGTGCCACATTTACATGGTAGCTAAAAATGCACCACTTAGAAATTGTCATGTAGAGAGTAGTAAGTGAAGTAGTGAAGAAATATTTAGAAAACAGAAACATGCCTTTAGAAGAAGAATGAAAATATAATCTGACGACTGTCACGTGTTTGAAATATAAATGCAATTATTTTTGCCACTTTAATGGAAAAATACACAACCGACTGGGAGTTCTATGAGAAAAAAGTCTACATACAAAAATCCATGGTGGATCAAGGGGGGGTTTTCACGGTAAGAAGTGGAAGGCAATAAAAAGTTCTTAAAGCAGCAAAGTGTCGCTTTCGATCATATATGGGCAGCAAGACATTGGACACAGCGTACATAGACTGGTTATCAATAAAGTATCATTGGATTGAATGATTTTCAGGTCAATATGCAGCCTGGCCCATATCGATACTCTGTGCAGACTGGCCTTCTTAAAAACTCGACTATATAACTTTAGAGGGTCAGATCCTTCACTGAATAAGTCAAGTTACCCAAAGTGCCGCCTTACATCCGTCTCAGCTCCCCTTTAAAAGGTTTTTTCAGGTAACAAAACCGTTGTCTGTATCTCTGATATTTTTGGTTATCTAATGTAGGATTTAATCATGAGAGGTGAATGTGAAGAAGTAACTCCATGACTTCCTTAGACTATAAAACACTAAGGGAGACTTTTATTTTACAAAACCGCAATGTTACCAGTTGCTTTCATGGGTGTTGAACCTGGAAGTTGCATGTTTAACGTCTCTAGTGGCTAAAAGTTAACTAGTGTGGCTTTAAGTGGCTTCACCTTGGCAGAGAAACACGACTAAGCAGCCAAGCTTTGACCCAGCTTTTAGTTTATTGTGGGAGAGTTGAAAAGATTTTTAGTTTCTTTCTTTTTTTTTCTTTTTTTTAACGCTGTTTTACAAAAAAATATAACATTAATAAATGTAATTTAAAGATGCATAGCTCCTACCTGTTCCTCTCCAATTGTGCCCTGGAAAAAAAATCTACGATAGCTCCCCCTTATTAAACATATGAGTAGGAATGAGAGGCTAGGAGTTAAAATGGGATCCAGCCTAGAAAATATTGCTTATAAAAGTAGATTCTATGTTTACAGTTTTCTAGCTTTTGTTAATATGCAACCACTCTCAATTTTCTGAACTTTCTACCATTATAAGATTCTTTGTCTTGAATACTTACATAAAACTTTGAAAAAATCTACAGAAAACCTAGATTTATAAAACAGTTTAATTAGCAACTAAATTGCATTTAGGGGAGGAGTTTAAGTATCCTGGGGTCCTGTTCACGAGTGAGGGGAGAATGGAGCGGGTGGTCGATTGACAGATCGGTGCTACTATAATGTAGTCGCTGCACCCGTCTGTCGTGGTGAAGAGAGAGCTGAGCGAAAAGGCAAAGCTCTTGATTTACCGGTCGGTCTACGTTCATACCCTCACCTATGGACATGAAATCTGGATCATGACCGAAAGGAGGAGATCACGGATACAAGCGGCCGAAATGAGCTTTCTCCGCAGGGTGGCTGGGCTCTCCCTTAGAGATGGGGTGAGGAGCTCGGTCATTCAGGAGATTCTCTGAGTAGAGCCGCTTCTCCTTCACATCGAGAGGAGTCAGCTGAGGTGGCTCGGACATCTTTTCCAGATGTCCCGTGGTCACCTCCCTCATGAGGTGTTCCAGGCACGTCCCACAGGGAGGAGGCCCAGGGGACGACGCAGGACATGCTGGAGGGACTATGTCTCTCTGCTGGTCTGGGAGAGCCTTGGGCTTCCCCCAGCAGGGCTGGAGAAGGAGTCTGCAAAAAGGGAAGTCTGGGAGTCTCTGCTGAGACTGCTGGTTAAAGCGGAAGACAACGAGTAAATTGTATTTAGCATTGCAGGTCTTTAGATGCGCCGGTGTTAAGATATTATGTTTGTGTTTAAAAGTATTTTTATGAGAACAAAATATTTTCTTCCGAAATAACCATATCGGATGCAAGTTAATGTAGAAACATTTCAAATGACCAGGAACATGTGCGCAGACTTAATATAAGTTTACTTTAAGGTTTATCATAAGGAAAACCTGCTCCTCAAGTACCTCTACGCTGCACGTCTCTCTGCTGCAGCACAACTGATTTAAACTGCGTGACCTCCTCAGCAATCAAGTGCTGCAGAAACCTCTTAGTCATTTTTTGATACAAGTCAAAAGCAGCGAGGGGGAATCTAAAGGCGGCTGCACTCGTATCACTTCAGGAGTTCTCACTCAACGCTATAGGAACCGTCTGTGCATTGCCTCTTATTTTGAAATGTATCGATCGCTTCACTCTCTCCTTGCCTGACTTCCTGTGTGGCTCATCTGGTTTTTAGAGACCAATTATCCACCACAAATGGATTTGATCTTTCCATCCGATGGACGACGGAGAGAAGCTGTGGGTCATGCTGCAGCACAACAGAGTCGCGGATGGACGAGAAAATCCTCCATTTGTGAAGAAACGGAGGACAGACTGATGGAGTCTGTGTTAATGAGGGGTCAAACAACGCAGGATATAGTGACACTTAAAGGCCACGATAGACATGGACTATGCTGTAAATCCTGTTCACCATACATGCTTTTTAAATACGTTGTATGTTGGTATTTTGGATGTACTTGATGCTTTAATATGTAGAAATCTTTTCCACCAGCATATTTGGGTGAAAAGGAGTTTGCTCTGCGGTTAGTCTATAGATGAGCAGACTAAACAGGACCTGTGGTCTTTAATAGCCAATGTAAGAAAACTACTTCTCTCTTCTTGGAAATTGTACAAACGAAATGAAAGTACCAACATTTTAAAACTTGCTTTTATCAAAACACTTAATCTATAAATGAAGGATTGAAATGGAGTCCAGTTAGTAGAAGACATAAAGTCAAGACCATGATCTGAAAATCAGAAGCCTATTTTATTATCGTGCTGTTAATTCTTTCTGGAACCTACAGATGTTAAGGTTAATACTTAAAATTCAGAAATCCTGAAATGTAGAAAATAAGCTATTTAACACAAAGATTTCTTTACAAAAAAATATAATACATTTTTGTCTCGGAATGTCTCAGAACACTGCATGTAGGTTTTATAGGATATAAGCAGCGAGACCTGACATTGAAGAATGGTCCTTTTTACTTGGCCAGTTATGTTTGAAATGGAAAAAAAACAAAACAAAAGGCAATAAATACCAATTAGAATAGAAGTACTTTATTCATCCCAGCAGGGAAATAACTTCTCAGTTGCAGCAGCAATCAGACAGACAAGAGACAATCACAACTACCACCAGGTAGTAGTTCTAAGATAAAATAAAATGCTATAAAATTAAAAATTGTAATGTAGAAATGCAGCTTAAAACGCAAGTACTTGCAGAGATTGATACAGGAGTGTATATCAAATAAAATTGTAAGTTTTTATAAATATATCTTCAGCAAAATGTGCAACAATGCAGTTAAGTAAAATTGAACTGACCCTAATTATTGCAGGAGAAGGATTTAGCTTTTATTGTATTTTAGGTGGCAGGATGGATTTTTCTCTATCTGTACGTTTTGATAGCAAAGCTGAAGATCCGCTGGTAATTAATGGATAGAAATAGATGTGGGTGGAATTGATGTCAGAAAATGGGTTTCAACCTTCTCTCTTTGTTCTTTTGTTTTTTTTTCAGCAAAAGTATTTCGACTCTGGGGACTACAACATGGCCAAGGCCAAAATGAAGAACAAACAGCTTCCCTCAGCTCCGACGGAGAAGGCCGAGATCACAGGGGACCACATCCCCACCCCTCAGGACTTGCCTCAGAGGAAGACCTCCATCGTGGCCAGCAAACTAGCTGTTTGATGCTTTTTCTGTTTACTCATTTGCTATCATTCCATCCTGTTATTCCGACCGGCTGTTTTTAGTCATCTTTTCTTGCCTATGTATGTACTGACCTAGAACTAATTAAAGTTAGTCTAATACAAAGTTCACTAAAGATGTTAAAGATCTTAACAAAGTACTGGGGTCTGAACACACCAAATATAAGTAACCTCGTCTTGATTTAGCTTTCAATCTGCATTTAAAGGATAATTGGCTTCTTTGTAAATTGTTAACAGCAAATTTCCTCATAGATTATGTTTACATGATAGCAAAGGAACCTGGTGATGGCTGTTTTTATATAAAAGATCACTAGGAATGGAAAAAGTTGGTCTGCTTAGTTGTGAGAAACAAATGTGTAATTTAAAAGGATTTCCTAAGGTTAACCAGTTTTAGATAGCGAAGTCATCAAGCTTTACGTTTTCTCCTTAAATGATCTGTATCTTTCTGGCTCTGTTTAATGGTTCAATTTTAACGTGCAGCTGACAAGCTTGTATTCATTTGCGTTAAATCCATGTTAATACAGTTAATTCACAACGACATGCTGCTGATCTCCTCCTCATCCGGACCTCGGAAATATGGCCTTATAGTAACGAAATGTCGTTTCCTCTTGAGCAATATTTGCTCCCTCAGTGAGAATCATGGTTGTGAATCTTGCCTGACGCGTCTTTTTGCCGTTTGACTGGATTCACTTTTTGGATCACATGGGAAAACATTCCCAGGTCATGTCTGGAGTGTGCATGTATGTTTACTGTGCTGATATGCTGTGCCATTTGTTTTGTAAATAAAATAGTTTTGCATAATATCTTAATCTTACTTGCTTGAGTTCTGGACTTATTGCATCTAGTTTATTTTATCTTTTATTTTTTTGTATTTTAATTCAACAGGGGAGATTGTTTGCTCTATTGGGCAGTTTTCTACACAATTCTCTCACTGCATTATATCACAAAGGTTGTAGTAACGTGAAGTCAAACACGCCTTTATCTTGTAACAGCTGGGCTAAAGTAAATAAAAAAAGAGGGATTTGTTTTTTTTTTAATACTAGAAGACTGACAAGCTGTTATAGATGGAAGTTCTGTGCACCAATTCATGCAGTGAACCTGGCAAACTCATTTCTGTTAAAAGCATAATGGAGCTTTGTCAGCTGTACAAGTTGGCATATGGTGAAAAACAATCCAGCGTTATGTTGGTGGCACGGGATTCTCTTTAATGACAGGAACAGGGAAACTGGTCAGGCTGAGGTTCAGTCAGTCAGGACCATGACCCCAAACCTACAACACAGCTAAGTTGGAACCAGCTAAGTCTGGTTATTTATGCTCGGTAAATAAGACCACAGTCTTTCTTTAGAGCCATCAGCGAATCAGAATGAGAAATGAAAATCAGAAAAGGTTCAAAGAAATGTTCAATTGAAGGATTTCAGCATTTAACACCAGAGCAGCTCTACAAGAGAAAGTCTGAATTCCTGCACTAACATTAAACAGACATTTTTCTTTAGAACCTGCTCTTTAAACGGTTCGTAAGACTCTATTATCCTTTGTTAAAACTTAAAACCTTTATTTTATGAAGTCAGTTTTGGTTTAAGTTCCAGTTTGTGGGAATAACCGATGCTCTGATGAGGCCGTTCTGCCATTTAAACCTGGTCTTACCTGCTCTAAAACATCATTTACTGAACTTTGGAGACAGTTTTCTCATTTTTATCCTTTTTTTCAACCCCGTCTCTACTTCTTCTTTCCTCTTCCTTTCTTGCTCCATGTTAAGAGCTATAAGGGGAGGCAGTTCAATGGAAAATAGTTTGGTATAAATACTGCGTCATGGTGAGAAAAATGTCCCCATTTCACAGTGTCCGCACCGAGCAGACGCTGGGGGCCTTAAGTCCCGACACCACCGCCGTCTCTGGTTCTTCTGCCACATAAAAAACAATGTAAGCTGGATGAACTTCTCGATTTTTTTTTTTTTTTTTTGGGAGACATTTATCACAAATCAGGAAAAATATATTTTGGCTGTAATAAAAAACTAATACATTGTCAGATCACGTCCATTACTTTTCAACAATTTTGCCAAATTTCATTTACTACATTTTCAAACCTTTTTATGACCCACCCTGCGCTAAACAGGGCTCATAAAAAAAATAAAAAAAAATTCACTAAAACCTCATTAACTGCAGAGTTTATATTCTAGTTAATAACACAAGAAGCAGTCTGTTCAGCTTCCCTGAATCCACCTTCCAACAAAAACACTTAAACGTTTCTAACCGTTCTTACCATTTTAATTGTTGACTGTGGTCAAACTGGATCAGAGTCCTCCTGCTCCCCTGTTAGAGGCAGACGTAGAGAGTGGGTGAGGTTCCCTTCCTTTAGAACATGGATCCCACCATAGGGATCGAGCTAAGGAGAGTGGAGACACTCCCACAGATCTCTATAGGAGGAAAGAAATGCAGAAGTCAAGGAGGAGGTTAAAAGAACAGAACAGAAAAGGGTGGAGAACCTTTAAGGTTTAATGGGAACAACTGTTAGGTCTGCTGGGTTTTTCCTCCCTTCCCAAATTCTTCGTCTTTGTGTGGAAACTTGTTGTTATTCTCCTCTTCATGCAGAACTCCATGGTTTTGAACCGTAATCCTAGCTCTCCTTCATTCCTGCTGAACTCTTGTCAAGTGATGACAAGCTCCCAGCCGAAGCCTGTTCATCCTTCTTTCTGCCAGCACCATCATCTGTTCTCCACACACCACCAAGGTGTTGCTCAGAAAGACCATATACCCAACTTATTCCCCTCCTGGATTTCTTCCCCAAGCCACCTGAAAGAAGCCTAACTAAATCTAAGAAAATTCAGATCATCCTTCCACCAAACTTACTGTTTATCTCTTGCTTAGACTTGGAGATCCTGAACCGTTTCTCCATTCATCATTCCAGTCTTCCGTCTAACTGCCTTGCTTTTCCAATAAAAGATTCATTTTAATTCATCTCCTAGCTTGTGGGTTGTGACTGCCGTAATGGTGTCTTCATGTGGTCTGGTCATTTTGTAATTTCCACTTGGAAGCTGAGGAAAATTCTATGATATCAGAGTTGCTGCGATGAGGTAAACTTTGACCTTTCAACATGGCGGAGAGCAGAGAAACGATTTTGTATAGTAAAAACTGCATTGTTAAGCATTCTCTCCTGTTGTATTTGTTGTATATGTTGACATATTTTGAAAAATATATCATCATTTAAAGTGGTTGTTTTTGTACTGACTTTTTTGCTTTTTTATTAGATGTTCACCAGCTGATACATCCTCTTCTTCCTGTAGCAGATAAATTAGGAAGTCTAATGGTCTTGCCTAAGTAGCAGGTCAGGATAATCTTTGGTTCCAGCATGTTGTTTTGAACACAATGTGTTGGTAACTTCCACTTTACATTGGATCATCTTTACCAGACCACATGAAGGCTGCATAAGAGTCAGTTACAGAAATGACTTGTTGGCTGTCTGTCTCTCTCTGTCACCAAGTGGCTATCAGAGCGTTGGCTAGATTCATAGAACAGATTCAGATGTAGATGCGCCATCATTTTCTCCAACTGAATAAAACCAAAAGTGCAGGTAATCTTTGGACCAAAGGAGGAGAGATCCAGAGTTAGCGCTCAGCTTCAACTGCTACAGGTAGAAACCACTGATTATGGCTGAAATCTTGGTATCACGATGGACTCAGACCTGAACCCTGAGAGGCACATAAAAGCAGTCACTAAATCAGCTTTTTATCACCTGAAGAACATTTCCAGGATTAAAAGACTAATGTCTAAGCAGGATCTAGAAAAACTCCTCCATGCATTTATCTTTAGTAGGATAGATTACTGCAACAATGTCTTCAAAGGTTTGCCTAAAGCAGCAGCAGCTGATCCAAAACACTGCTGCCCATCTGGAGCACATCAGCCTTGTTCTGAAATCCTTACACTGGCTCCCTGTAGCTCAGAAAATTGTAAAAAAAAAAAAAAAAAATCCTTTTGCTAGTCTATAAATCACTGAATGGATCAGCACCTCAATACATAACAGATTTGTTGTCGGTGTATCGACCTCCCAGACCACTCAGGTCTTCTAGTTCCAGCCTACTCTGTATACCAAGAGGACTTTAAAACTACTGAAAGGCTACAAGGTTATACACAGTGTTTGGATGAGAGGGTTTGTTTTAGTACCATTAGGGATTGTTTGGGCAGAAGATGATTTTTCCCAGTTTCCTTGATGGTGCTGTAGGGTATAACTACATCCTTCGCTTTTGAAATCTTTATCCTCCCAAAACAGGCAACAAGAGAAACAGTCTTGTCTAAGGACAGTTGAGTTTTATCTAAGAGAAAACACGATTGCAAAGACAAAAAGAAGAGTATTCATTCAGCAACTTTCACCAAAAATATTACCCACTTACCAGGTAAGTGTTTGGATATTTTAATTTATTATAATAATCGTATTAAATCAAGTTTTTGTATTTTTTTTTTGCAGTGGGAATGAAAGAATAAAAAAGAAAAAAGTAGCCATCGAAAGCTACTGTGGTTCAAGAAAAGGTTCCTGTTATGAATAAACACTATAATAGAGCATTCCACTTAAAAGTGATGCGGATTTTAACAGCATTGGCTTTCCATACACCGATCCCTCGAAGTTAATGTAACCGCTAGGGGGCGTTGTTGACCCACGTTGTTAATCTGTGCGTAGGGGGGCATGCGCAGCTGAGTGACAGCTGCTGGAGCAGCAGTCCAGTCCTCCGGATCGGTAGAAAGGAGTGAGTGAAGGAGACCTGAGGACTTAGCAGAATGTTTCATCTTCTTTCAAGCCGGCAGAAAATGTCTCCGTAGGCTTTCTAAGCATTAAAAACATGGCAGCCTCTGAACTTTACTCCAAGGTAGGAAGCGCGCGATAATAAGGCACACAACGGTTTTATTTGCCCATGTTTGTACGTTTGTTTGGAGTAACGAGTAAACATCAACTTTTAACTGCTGATTGAATATTTTTTTACTCTCCGAAATAGTCTTATAGCACATCCGTTACTCTACCACATGAACTTCACATTAACCATCCTCATCATGCGCATGTCTGTTAAGGTTCTTGCTGCTGCTGATGATGAAGTTTTTCCCCAACCAGCTGTGTTACTGTACGATTTGAGGTTGAACTACTTTGACCCGTTTCTATATGTGTATATATATTTTTTGAAATCCAGAATGCCCATGTTTGGCTCCCAGATGCAGCAGAAGTGTGGAAATCTGCAGAGCTCCTTAAAGACTACAATCCTGGTGACTTGACTCTGTCCTTGCAACTCGAGGATGGCACGGTGAGACAACCAAAAAGACCAAAAAAAAGAAAAAAAAAACGCATAGAGACACACCCTGACTGATCACCGAGAGGAAAAATGATTTGCGATGTTCTCAAAGTGCCAAGTGCATATTTCTTTTCACAAACCTGGCAGCAGAGTCTGGTAAAGTTACATGCTATGATGGATTTTGGTGAGAGCTGGGCTGCTGTGTAATTGTGCATAATATCTGGCAGAACACACACCTTTAGGTCTTATTCCTCTGAATAAAGTGTGTGTGTCTGGCTTTAATATTAAAGTGACTCAAACTTTGAGGTTTAGAAAGTTTTCTTCCAGCGCCGCTGCTACCTGAAGGTGTTGTGTCGAGTTTGGGCATGCACATCAGGTATGGAAATAAGGTCAAATATTATCTTGAGTGAACATGAACAGGCCATGCTCTGAGGCTTTCCTGCTAGCTTCCACTGATACTAATACGCCTGCACAGTGTTTGCATTTTTCACTTCTTTTCCCTTTTTACAGAAAAGTGTAGCTGTCTGCTGATTTAAAATATTCTAAAACTCTTTCTTTTGTCGCATTTGTTTAGGTTTTGGAGCACAAAATAGACCCCAAAACCCCAAACCTGCCCCCTCTCAGAAACCCCAATATCCTGGTGGGAGAAAATGACCTCACAGCTCTCAGCTACCTCCATGAGCCGGCTGTGCTACACAACCTTAAAGTGCGCTTTATCGACTCCAAGCTGATTTACACCTACTGTGGTAATGAGTTTCATCTCCTTTGACTTGTACTATCACTGTCAGCCTAGACTTTGGAGCCTTACTCACTGCGTGTTCTGACATAATCTGGAGTACATTAAGCTGATTAATATGATGCTGGCTTGCTTTTAAAGGAACACAACACTAACATATTACTGAGTAAATGACAGCAACATTTTGAAAACCATTACATTATTAAAAAAGAGTGTTTAGATTTTTGTGCCATTTTGGTACAAAAAGCTAAAGAAAGTCAGCTTGACACAAATCTAGCGAAAATCATACAAATGTGTTGGTTTGGTAGTAAGAAATGATTTCTAGCTAACTCAGAACAGACCTAGTTTCAGTTATTTTTTATTGTGGCTGATGTGTAACGAAGATTTTTCTTTATAAGATAATTTGAAGAAGGCTTTAAAAGCTCCTCTTCTAGATAGAAACAACCGGTCGTCTAATCAGGGTTAGGTTATAAAGAAACATCCCTCTGGGTACTTTGCAGGTCATCCAGATGAGAGGTGAGATTTTATCTTGAGATAAAAACCTTTAGAGAATGTTAGCATTTAGAAAAGGTAACATTTAGAAAAGGCTCAGTCTAAATCCAAACAATAATTCACTTTGGAAAAAAAATAGTTTGCAGTAAAAGTTAAGACTGTATGCAAAGATGGTAGAGACACAGCCCTAAAAACTTGGAGCTGATAAATGTTTAATCAACTATTAACTCAGGAGGGGTGAATAAATAAAAGAGAACCTTATAGTATTTAAATTCTGCTTCATAGTTAAATGCAATTTAATGTGCTTCAACTAACTTACAGGTGTTCTGATCCATTAGGAATTGTCCTGGTTGCCATCAATCCTTATGAGAGCCTGCCTATCTATGAAGCTGATATCATCAATGCCTACAGTGGGCAAAACATGGGCGATATGGACCCCCATATCTTTGCAGTAGCTGAGGAAGCATACAAACAAATGGCCAGGTATTATACCCAGTAATGAACAGATGGGTTTCTTTTTTTTTCAATATGACTTTGTCGGTCTATGTTTTTGCTTTATGAGAATCCTTGAATTTTTCTTTTCATATAGAGATCAGCGTAATCAGTCCATCATAGTAAGCGGTGAATCTGGTGCAGGTAAAACGGTCTCTGCTAAATACGCCATGCGTTACTTTGCCACAGTCAGCAGCTCATCAGGGGACACCAATGTTGAGGAGAAGGTTCTTGCTTCTAGTCCAATCATGGAGGTAAAATTGACCACATTGGGAAAATCTTGATTTTTTTTGTTTTGTTTTTTTAAACGGACTTTGTGCTTCTTTTTCCCCAGGCCTTTGGGAATGCTAAGACAACAAGGAATGACAACAGCAGTCGCTTTGGGAAGTACATTGAGATCGGATTCGACGAGGATCTCTGTATAATCGGGGCTAATATGAGAACCTACTTACTAGAGAAGTCTAGAGTTGTGTTTCAGGTAGATCTTTATGCTTGTGAACCTTTTAAAGGTTAGAGCTTTAATGTTTCTCTGTGGTATTCAATGCGATAGAACAACACAAAGTTGGACATAATTTTGAGGTGGAAGACGGATTATGGAGACTTTGCATCTTTTTTGCTTTCTGTAAAGCCATGTTTAGTCCGCTCTCGTTCAGAGACTGAAGTTCTTCTGTGTGTCTCCTGGTAAAACATCTGTCAGGAATCTGCATCAAGTCGTGTCAAAGTGTCTCAGCTTAAGGTTAAACTTTTCTGACACCCTTAGTGTTTTACATGAGAGCCATTAAGCTCAGTGTGGATCTAATGTGACCAGAGCACCTTCTTCATCATGTTTGCTCTGTTCTTGTGGTCTGTGGCAAACTACAAATGAAAGTCTAAATGGGTTTGTATCGAGGTGCTACTCTGATTAAGCTCTTGTGTTACATAAATCAGACTGAATTGTACTTTGTGAAACTTTTAAAACTTAGTTCATAGTTTTATAATCTAACCTTTCTTTAAACTTCTCTGAAATATCCTCCCTGCTTGGTCGTTATAGTGATGTTTGTTCACTAATGTTCTCTAACAAACCTCTGAAGCCTGAGAACAGCTGGATTTAAATCAGTATTAAACTACAAAATGCATTTCTTCTAGGCTCATGGAGAAAGGAACTACCATATATTTTACCAGCTTTGTGCCTCTTCACATCTGCCAGAGTTTAAGGCCTTCAAATTGGGTCTGAGTGGAAAGAAATGTAGCACATTTTTTTTTTTTAAAACGATCTTGATCAGCTCTCTTTAAGACATATGCTTGGATCTGCTCTCAGGCTGTGCAGATGATTTCTTCTGCACTAACCAGGGTCAAAGTCCAGTCATAGATGGAGTGAACGATGCCAAAGAGATGTTCCACACCAGGAGGGCGTTCTCACTATTAGGTCAGGATTTATGCATTCATATTTGCATGCATCTTGAATTCACCCAAAGTTATTTGTTTTAACTGTTCTGCTAACATTTTAGGAATTGATGAAAACGATCAAATGCAGATTTACCAAATTCTGTCAGCTATTCTCCATCTGAGCAACGTGGATGTAAAAGATCAGTCAGCAGATAGATGCAGCATCTTGGTAAACACTGATTACTCCCTGATCCAATAACAGAATATGTTTGTGTTGTTATGTAGTCGATTGATGTTTTGTTTTTTTTTTCACTTGAAGACATGTGTTTAGAATATGACGAGATTTACCTCCTATATGTTATCCCAGCCAGATAATGCCCACCTGATGGTTTTCTGTGAGCTCATGGGGGTACCTTGTGAAGAAATGACCCACTGGTTATGCCACAAGAAACTCCAGACGACCACAGAAACGTTTGTGAAGCCTGTCTCCAAAGTAAACGCGGTGCACGGCAGGGATGCACTGGCCAAACACATTTATGCCAGACTCTTCAGCTGGATCGTGAGCAGTATTAACAATGCCCTAACCTCTACAGTCAAACAACACTCATTCATTGGAGTGCTTGACATCTACGGGTACGCCTCCCTTATCAGCATCTTCCTGGTTTCCTGGGATTTCTCTAAAGATTATTGAGGTAAACGTGTATTTTTCCTCAGGTTTGAAACGTTTGATGTCAACAGCTTTGAGCAGTTCTGCATCAACTACGCCAACGAGAAGCTTCAGCAACAGTTCAACCTGGTATGAATCTTTTAGTCTGCTAAATCTGCACACGATCACACGGAGGACTCCTCTGTCATTTGTCGATCTCTCCAGCATGTCTTCAAGCTGGAACAAGAGGAATACATGAAGGAGGAGATTCCCTGGACTTTGATTGATTTCTATGACAACCAGCCGTGTATTAATCTCATTGAGGCCAAGCTTGGGATCCTGGACCTTCTGGATGAGGAGTGCAAAGTAAAATGGCGCTATTGTTTTGCTTCTTTTTTTTTTTTTTTTTATTTACTGGCCGCAGGAAATGTTTTCACCCTTCTCTGGGCTCTCCACCACACTTAGTTCGGAGGCTATGACTAATACCCTGACTAACTGATGTGTCAGCTCTTCCTCTTCCCACAGATGCCCAAAGGCTCTGACGACACATGGGCTCAGAAACTGTACAACACCCACTTGAAGCAGAGCGTTTACTTTGATAAACCCAGGTTATCAAACAAAGCTTTCATCATCCACCACTTTGCTGACAAGGTAACATCTAACTCTGGGTGTGTAGGGAAGCTGCACTGTGGTTGCAGAAACCCACAAAGTGGCCCGTTTTGATGTTATGTTTGGACCTGCAGATGTTTAAGTCTGTCATCTTTTTTTTTTTCCAGCAGGAAAATGTGAGGTTACTCATAGCTGAACATTTCTAAAACCGAATGAAATGAAAATATCCTTCTACAGTGTTCCTTCTAAAGTGTTCAACCCCAAACCTCTCTGGGTTTCATGGGGATTCTACACTGCTGATGAAATTAAATGAACTCTAAAATTAACTAGATCGCAAATAATTTGATATTTCCGTTCAACAACTTTAAGAAGACGATACAATTAACACAAAAAATATCAATGTGAATCAGAATTTTAACACCATAGAGGTCTGGATTTAATTTAATACTGAATATGAAAGTGGAAATTAACAGACTGATTCAACGTCAGTGAATATTCAAGTCTAAATGTGGTTCAGTAGTGTGTTTGGCCCCATAGCTTGTGTATGTGCCTGAATAACCTACAATCTGTGGTGTCGGTGCATCGATGTCCCAGTTGTGCTCAGTTGGGTTCAGATCTGAAGAACGGGCCGGTCAGTCAATGCTCTCATTGTACATTTTTTACAATGGACAGATGTGAAATAATTATGATGTTTAAAGTTACATTATCCTAATTCATTCAAACTGTCATTAAATGTGTGTACAGCAGAGGATTCCTCTGGATTTTCTCTGTCATTAGAGCTCTCACTGATGACTGCACTCAAAAACATGTCAACAAAAGTCATTGTTGATGCTGTTTTAAACATTCTTGGAATATAAAACAAGTTTATTCTACAGTTTTCTTTTTTACCAGCCCATACCTTCAACACTTGGTGTGTTGTAACATAAAAGAAAAGATGAACAATCAGCATGAGGAAAACATTTAGCAACTTTTTAGTGTTTAAGAACTTAAAAGCTCCATAGTGATTATAGCTAAAGCAGTTCTGACTGCAGAAATGGAAAATTTACTTTGTCATCTTCATGAAGAGACCAAACTTGGTTCATGTGATCCAAAGGGGTAAAGAACAGCAGTTGACTTAATTTTTGGTCTGCGTTTTCAGCTGCTTTTGGTCTGGCCAGTTGATGGGTTATCAGTCTTCTTATTGCGTTATTATCTCTCAGGCTGTATGCCAGTGGTCATCTCGCTGTAAGGTGACCTTCTGCCTCCATGTCCAGTCTTTTGGAGCCTTTAACAGCTCATCTTGCTATAACCCTGAACGATTCTCCTTTCATCTTCCCTTAAACCTGACCAACTATCTTTCTGAAGAAAAGCATCTCCAGTGGCTTGTTGGGATGATAACCTCTCACAACTTGGAATATGACAATGTTTCACCACAAAGATGGTGTGTTCAGGGTCATTCACAATGTTACTTCTTAGTTTCATGTAAGGAGTCTGGCTAAGCTTTTTGGTCTCATCTTAAATGTATTTTCTTTTCAAAAAATTTCTTTATCAAATGAGTAAAAATCTGTCAATACTTTTCCTTAATATTTAGTCTGCATACTGAGATAAGCTGTACACATTACTTCTCAAAATCTAAGGATTTTCTGTTTTGCACACTGACTTTTATTTATTATTAGGAGCAGATGCAATGTGATTTTTAATTGTTGCACATTATTTTGACTGACTGGCACTTACAGTGTTGTACTTGACTCTGTTTTCTCAATCAAATAACCGTTTCTCTAAATTGTTCCTTTGTGCCCAGGTGGAGTACCAGTGTGTTGGATTTCTGGAAAAAAATAAGGACACAGTCAACGAGGAACAGATTAATGTGCTGAAAAAGAGCAAGGTGAAACCCTGTAGCCATCTGTTGTCTATAGAGACCAGTTTCATTGAAATAGGTTTTAATACTTTGTCGCTGAGAACAAGTAAGTGTTGAGTAAATTGTGTTGTGATTTTGTTGGCAAACACCCTGGAATTGTTCAGACTGAACTGTTGGAGGAAATACTCCTACATCTGGGTTTTAAACCAGAAACACTGCCCTCTGCTGTTTTTATTATCTTTATATTTAAACCTTTTTTTTTTTAGTTTGATCTGCTGCTGAAGCTGTTTGAGGATGAGGAAAAAACTAAAGCAGCAACTAGCAAGTTATCTAGTATTACTGCAAGAGCTGGGAAGCCTCAAAGGGACACCAAGAAGACTGTTGGACTGCAGGTGGGACAGTAAGAGGGGTGTTATGGCTGTCAAAATTACATTTTTCTGGAGGATTTAAATGCTTCTTTAAATACATGGTTTCTTATCTCCTTATTGTGTTTTCATTCAGTTTCGACAGTCTCTGCATTTGCTAATGGACACATTAAATGCAACAACGCCCCATTATGTGCGCTGCATCAAACCGAATGATATTAAAGCTCCATTCACGTGAGGATTTACCCCTTATGTGTTACTCCAAATGATCTTATTGCACAAATAAAACACTTTATTAAAAACTAACTGTATTTTGCAGTTTGGACCCGCTGAGGGCTGTGCAGCAGCTCCGAGCCTGTGGGGTCCTGGAAACAATCCGTATCTCTGCAGCAGGATTTCCTTCTAGGTAGAATATCAGCAATAGCACTTGGTACAAATCTGTGAACAGGAGAATTGTTTTGTTTAATTATGAATAATGTTGGACTAAATATGGCATCTCCTGTGTAATTTATAATTTCTTAGATGGACCTACCAGGAATTCTTTGGTCGTTATCGGGTCCTCATGAAACAAAAGGAAGTGCTGCCTGACAGAAAACAAACCTGCAAAAATCTTCTCGAAAAGCTCATCAAGGTTTGTTTGAATCAAAGCTTATCGTTGATGAACTATTGTTATGCCAAGTGTCATATCTTTGACAATTCTTTTTTTTTTTTTTTTATTTCCTTAGGACCAACAAAAGTACCAGTTTGGCAAAAACAAGATTTTCTTTAGGGCTGGCCAGGTGGCTTATTTGGAGAAACTGCGTTCTGACAAACTGCGTTCAGCTTGCGTCAGCATCCAGAAGACGATCCGCTGCTGGGTCGCTCGCAGAAAGTATCTGAGGATGAGAGAATCCGCCATCATCATTCAGAAGCATGTACGGGCCCACCTAGCACGCAGGTGGGCGGCGGCTAAAAGCAGCTTTAGAAATAGTACACCTAAGAACTTAGTGTATTTTTAACATGTTTTTTTTGGTTCCCCTATTAGTTATGTGCAGTTTCTGCGGCAGACCAGAGCAGCTATTGTCATTCAGAGCAATGTTCGAATGTGGTCTAAAAAGAGACGTTTCCTGCAGCAGCGCTCTGCAGCTGTCACCATTCAACGTGTTTGGAGGGGCCATATGGCTAGAAAGCAGTACTTCAAGGTAAAAGGGAAAATACACCATCACACTAAAATCTTTTTACAGTTTCACTTTCTAGTCAAAGTAAGCTGTAAAAAAACAAACAGAAGAATTTACTCACTGAGATAAACCTATTTTTGTTTTTAGAGTATTTATCTTATTTATCTTTTTAAGACTTGGCTACCAGCTATTGTTCTTAACAGATGAACATTGTAGAACATCTGTGTATAGTGATGTTATTAGTGATCAAATCCCAAAGTACCTTTTATATCATTACATATTGTACATGTTGAGGCAGGAAAGTGAGACTCAAGGCCTTTGGCGGCTCTCGGGATAATGTGTGGCCCCCCGACTGGAACAGATACAAATACAGTTATTCGATGGAGTTTTTTGTTTGTTTTTGTAAGAAACAATTTTTTTCTCTTTAAAATGTAAAAATGCTTATTAAAACACAAAGTATTTTCATATAGTATTTATTAGTACCTCAGATTTCCAACAACCAATTTAATTCGGTTTAATATGACACCTTTTAGAGAAATAGTAACCAAAATATTACATTTATGGAGCATAGATAAAGAATAAAAAAACACTAACACT
>JAUZNJ010067525.1:40741-83952 GCA_034780135.1 Jordanella pulchra
CCCCCCCCCCCCCCCCCCCCGAAAGTAGGGAAAGCACATCTTTCTTCTATCTGTGTCTGATGAGTTCAGAAAAAAAAAAAATAAACGTTCTCCTTCTCTTTCATCTGGAACATACTTCAGCAGAATCTAAAGCTTTAATGAGTTAAAATTTTAAGTAAATTGACTTGAAAACATGTTTTGAGGCACTTCTGTTTGTTTTCACTGAAACCCCTGCTTGTGCTGTGTGGTTTTGATCTCCAGAAGGGCTCAAAGGATTGTAACTTTATCGTTTTTATGTTATTGATGGATGGAACTGGTCTCTATTTTAACTGAGACCTTGACTCTCAAGGTTTCTCTGTATAAATAAAGGACTGATAATAAAAAAGGTAAATGGTCCCTTTTAACATTTACATTTTTTATGTTGTTTTTATGTTCAACCTCATTGCAAGAGGTTTAAACACACCAAAGTAATAAGATATGATTTTTATTACTATTAAAAAGAAATACAGAATATAAGAGAGTCAGTGATAAATAATGTACCATAAAAGTAAACTGCTAAGAAAATATGTCTGTCTTTCAGATTTTTCTTTATTTTTTATTCTTTGCTGATGCACGTTTTTATAAAATCAAATGGTTTGTATTGTTGTTTTTATTTCATGGAAACTCACTGTTGGGATAAACTTCATCCTACGTACAAATGTTATCTACATGCATGACATAGACATCATGTAGAGGGGAAAAACAAATCTTTTCTGCTTTTCTGTTTCTACAGCTGCTGTATGAGAGCAAAGCAGTGGTAATTCAGAAGACTGTGAGAGGCTGGTTGGCAAAGCAGCGTTTCAGGCGTGCCATGGAGGCCGTTGTCCTGCTGCAAAGCTGCGTCCGCCGCATGAGGGCTAAGAAAGAGTTAAAGAAGCTGAGAGTCGAGGCGCGCTCAGTGGAGCATTTCAAAAAGCTCAACGTCGGCATGGAGAACAAGATCATGCAGCTGCAGCATAAGATCAACGAGCAGGTGAGTGTTATTGGAATGTACAGAGATGCACAGATCAGGATTTTTATAGGTCAACAGCGATTTCCTGTTTGCTTCAAGGGCTGACCTGCTGATTTGGAAACTGGATAATGTGGATTTTAATTTTCCAACAATACCTCATACACCACAAAAATAACCAAGTCTTATGATCTTATATCTTCTTTTTAATTAAACTCGTTTTGAGATCAATATACTCAAAATAAATGCAATAATCTTTCAGTGTAGTAAGACAATTGTTAAAATATATATATATATTTTTTTAAAATAAGACTTTTTGGCACAATCTAAGATTATATGACTTGGTTCGATAGAAACCTTTTGCAAAATATGCACCCAATTTGTTACTTTATTTGAATTCATCAGATTTGATGAGGGTTGTGGTTTTGAGTTCAACGGGAAAATCTAGGATGAAAGGATGAACTCTATTTGTGCACAAAAACATATGATTAGATGCACAGCTTTGATTTATACTTAATACAAAGTTTTCATACAAAATGTACTTGTTTTATGTTGACCAAATGTATCATGTAAGTTTTGACTCTTCATTTGCGTTTGGAATCAAAATTTTACAAGTTTCCAACCATCAACCTTTTCACCTTCCTTCAATTTACCCAAAAATTCTGGTTTTCACAGATAAAGCTTGACCACAGAGCTAACGTTTACACTTCAAAAAACACAATGCAAATAATGACTATAAAGCTTTACATTATGGAAAAGCAGTGAATAACCAAAAAAGAAAAAAACCAAAAACCCTGTGGGACATCTATAGAAAAACAAAAGATCATTTTTCACCACAATTTATTCTGTAAGAGATTGCCTTTAATAAAACCCTGGGTTGTTGGTGTTGTCATAATCACATGCAAATCATGTGTTCACGTCCCCCTCCTGCAGCATAAAGAAAACAGAGAGCTCACAGAGAGGCTCAGCGTTCTGGAGAAGACCAACTCCACTGAGAGAGAAAAGCAGTGTAGAGAGATAGAAAACCTGCGCAAATCTGAGCAGGAGGCCAGAGGTAAGGCAGAGACGGTTCCCTCACTGCTGGAACAGCTGTCCTTCCTTCAGGAGGAGCTGGAAAACACCCGCAGAGAGAAGGAAGAGCTGGAGTTTCAGACCAAGACTTTTAAAGAAAAGACCCAAGAGGTAGGCTTCAATCATTGGTTGTATTACTGTAGTTTTTCTTTCCTTTCTCAGCATACTCCTTAATCATCTGGAATGTAGAGAAATGAAATGCAATAACATTCAGATAGATAGCTTTAGACTAAGTTCAAGTCCTAATCTTGAAATGTATTTGTTGCAAACTGGATGAAGTCATTTACTTTTCATTCTTTGATCTGTTTATTTCTTGCTTTCTTGATGTGAAAGTAAATATGCATAAAGAATGTTTGAAGAATTGAGCTCTACTTATTTTTTCTTCTGAATACGTTCTTGTTTCTGTTTGAAGCAGTGAAGACCTATTTATGTTCTTTAGTCTTCAACTTGTAGATTTTGATTACTGTGTAAATTGGGGGTTAATCTCTCAAAGCCCAAACAGACTGATTACCAAGAACATATGACCGTATCTTATTCTAGACGATCCATGAGCTGAATATGAAGAACAGCTTGTTGAACAGCAACATAGAAGAACTAAATGAGGAATTCTCCATACAGGCTCTGCAGTTAACAGGTAGTGGATCAGTTTAATCTTTAAAGATTAAAGGTAACATTAAAAGTTAAGTAAAAAAAATGTTTGTTTTTTATTCAGAAATTAAAAATACCTTGGAGAACAGCAAACAGCTGGAGAAGGACTTAACTGAAGAGCGCTCTCGCTACCAAAGTCTGCTAAGTGAGCATCTGCAACTGGAGGAACAGCACAAGGATCTAAAGGAGGAGATGAGCGTCAGTGTAGTAAGGAAGCTGCGTTTTTGTGTTTCATTGTGAGCTATGTGCAGTGACTTGAAAAACACAACACAGTAAAAAAACACAACATCATATATGCACAAAAACATTTTTATAAATAAAAACCTGAAAATTATGGCAGCATCGGTTTACCCTCTGAACTCTAATACAGATTTTAGATCTAGAACCGTCTTTTGTACAAACTGCAGTCTTCTATGGGGGTTTTTCTCTACCAGCTTTGACATCTAGATCTTAAAAGGGTTTTTCATTCTTTCCGAACAACTCAAGCTGACTCTGATTAGATGAAAAGCATCTAAACTGCAATTGTCATGTAATCTACGTCAGATTCTCAGTCTGGATTTTGGCTTTTTGAATCTTCCCTTCAACCAGGCTGAGGTCTTTTGCATCCTCCATCAGGTTTTACTCCTTGTCATTAGCTCCACCAATCTTTAACTGACCAGCTTTCCAATCCCTGTTCATTAAAACCATCACCACAGAACCATGCTGTCACCACCCTGCATCACCATGAGCATAGGGTTTTTAGAGTGATCCACAGTGTTAGTTTTCACTTGGTGTTTTTTTTTCCTGTAGCTACAAAATAAATTTTCGTTTCATGCAATCACAGCATATTCTTTCACACATCTCATCTAACTAAGACTCCTTATAACTTCCTCCAGCCGTCGTTTTCTTGTCATTCCTTTATGAGACAGATGTGTTAAGAAGACGACTTTGTTCCTTTTGTGGATTCTCGTACCTGAGCCGTGGGCGTGTTGCTCCTCCATAGCTACAACTGGCCTCTTGGCTGCTTTTCTGATTAATGCTTCCTCTGCTCTGCCCATTTTAAATGTAAGGTTATTCTTCATAGGTTTATTGTTGTCGTTCTGATTCATTTTGATAAATAAGTTTTAAATGACTTCTGAATGCAATGGATTCCACTGCATTCATTCAGAACAGCATAATGGTGAAATGGCCAAAGCATAACATTCACTGTTTGATGACTGGCAGATGCCTAAAGAACATTGTCATGTGGTCATAGAAGGTGGATACCAGTTCTAATAACAATCTTCTGGTTCTGTCTAGTGATTTTTAAAGGAAGACTAACAGTTACTTTAGCATATCATAACTTGTCATCGTTAAGAGGAATAATGTAATAATTGCTCAAGTATGACTCTTAATTGAATTTTGTAAAGCTTATTTTTTTAAGGAATATAAAAAATAGATTTTAATTTCATATAAACTGAGTCCATTTTAAATGTGTTTTTTTTTTTTTGTCTCTAACAAGATTTCTAGCAAATTCAGTCACCAGAGAACAGACTCCAACTACAGCAGTAATTCATCAGATTTTTCTCAAAACTTGAGTTCCACTGAGGATGAAGAGGGCTCCACTCAAGCACAGGTAAAATACGTTCTACCTGCACATACGAGCTGGCTTTTATGGGCAATGAACGTTTTATTTGTTTAAAAGAAATGTGCTACTCTCTTTAGTGCCAAAAACAGTGTTGTCATGAATTCTTATGTGCTTCGTTGAGACTCTTTTCCAGCAAACATTCACCCTGTCGGACCCAGTGCTGGGTTCAGCAGAGACACAATTTGATGTTACAGGGTAATCATAAGGCTATTTTATATTGACATTTAGTAAGGACTTATTTGATTAAACATTTTTTGCACATTGACTGATTCTCAGTATGACTTCATCACTGAAATCAGAAACTACATGCAAAGTTTTTCAGGCTCTGTTTTGTACACATGTGCTGTTTTTTATAGATTCAACTGGAAGAAGGCTTTAACATACCACAGCAAATGAATGTTCAATAGGAATGTCTATAATGTTCCTTCTCCAATTTAATCATTATTAAAATTCAACACTTAACAGGCTAACTTTAGTTACTTTAATCTGAGATTAGATATGTATTTTTGTTGAAAGAGGGATCATTTCCTGATAATTTGTTTGATAGTCACTGGATCTTTTCTAAGGAGGACTTTATCTGGCTTGATGAGCTGCAACAGTAACTAATCCCTGTTGGTCTGGTGCTGATACGCGGCTTGATGTTCCAGTGCAGATAAACTACCAAGTCTTTTTTTTTAAACATTACTGTTAAATTGGATCACATGGCTTCTACTTAAGTTGCACATCACAACTGCTTGTTGTGAGCTATGGAGAATACAGTAGAAAACGTTTCCCCTGTGCTGTTCTGTGCTTTAAAGCGTCATACTAAGGTGAACAAAGCTGCTCGATCACAATGAAAGACACTAATATGCAGAGTTTTTAATGAGTCTAGAGCTCCTTAAACTATGGATTTTCTTCACTAAGTCACACTGGAAGGAGCAGAATCCCACCATAGCTTCTAAAACACAACCTTAAATCTCAGGTCTGTTTGTTGCTGTTTCTTGTTGTTGTTATTTCTGTTCTTTAACTAAACAAAGTCAACAAATACCAACATAATCATTATTGAAAAAGGTTCCTCAGGATACAATAGGATACAGCCAAAATTTATGTCACGATATATTTCTTAGTTTTAGTCAATACGATATCATTTCGATATTGATATAGTAAAAATAAAAGCCTTAGAATAGACAGCCAAGAATGCATACAAAAGATTACAATACAAACTTATGACAAATATTTTGCTATGTTTATAAAAATCCTCCAACATAACATTTAATAAATATTAGCTTTGAAAAACAAAAAGACATAAAACTACATGGAAAATCTGGAGCATCAGTCAGTGACAAAGGCTGTGTTTGTCATCAATATTGAATTAAGCCGTATCGCGATTTATATTGATGTTGAAATATTGTCCAGCTCTAGGATACAAGTTACATACAAATTAGAAACGTAGAGCAAAACCATCAGGAAATGATAAAAGATTTGCCATTTTTAGGGAGTTTTCAGTGCACATTCAGTCTGTCTCTAAAAATGGTTGAAGATGGATGAATGGGAAATATTTATAATTTACTGCTCTGGCCGTAGTCCTTCCTTAGGTGTTTCTAATGCTCATAGTCCATCATTTTGTTTGCAATAAAAGAAAATATCAATTTAAGTTTGTCAATATTCCAACAGAATCAAGCTGAGACCAAAGTGGACCTGCCCATTCTTCTGAAGCTCCAGAGAAGAGTAAAGGAACTGGAGGAGGAAAATCGATCTTTATGGCATCAGTTGGATAAAAAAGAAGAGGCTCAGCAAGAAAAAGCAAAAGTGGGACTTTCTTCCTTAAACATTTAAAGATTTTCTTTTAAAGAATAGGGCTTTTAGTTCTTCTTATTAACCATCTGTTTTTTGAACCGGGTCTTTCTCTAAAACACATAAGGAGGTAGAGAAGCAGACAACTGTTGGCAGAACAGAACTGGACGTGGAAAAATTGAAGGTGTGACTTTGGTTGTGACTCACTGGAAGAAACTTAAAAAAAATGTTTCTAGAGTTTTGATATTTATTGTGTTTTTTTTTTTTGTTTTTTATGAAGCGGCAAGAGCTGGAGTCCGAGAACAAGAGACTGAAGCAGGATCTCAATGAGTTGCGAAAGTCTCTGACTAGTGAGAATAGTGATTTGGTGCCTCCTGCTCCGGGTTCTCTGCCCTACAACATTCTGCTGGAACAACTCAGTTCTTCCAATGAGGAGCTGGAGATGCGCAAGGAGGAGGTGCTGCTCCTCCGTTCACACATGGTTCGACAGGAAGCTCTTAAACACAGGGTGAGAATCAACGAGGCCTGTGTTTATTTATAAATTGATTCAAATATCTGCAATCATGATATAAACTTTATATGTAACCTTAACTCCAGGACTCTGTACTTGGAGAAAGTGTTAAACTGGATCTCAGTGAAATCCACTCATTCCAAGATTGTGACAGGTAAGAACCACATGGCTCTGTTTTCCTTTGGCGTTCTACCAAGCAGCTTTAAAAATGTATTAAATGATTCATCTGATCTTTAAACAAAAATGCAGCAGAAGGAAATAAAAATAAGTACAACCTTTCTAGGGTTTGTCTCCAAACTTGAGAGCATCAGAACTGAGCACAATAATCTATAAACCATATAGACTTTCAGGTTTTAGTTTATAAATCTTTCATTCTCTAAATAAATCTGGTTAAAGAGGCTATTCATTGGTGGATTTAGGTTTTGTTTTCATTCAACTTTGTGTCTGTTTACTTTAAATACCTGTCAGAAGGTGTAATCAATCACCTGGGGTTAGTAAATACAGTTATAGGATGATTTTTTTTTTTCTAAATGAAGAAAGAGAAAGGAGTGGAAAAATAAAGGTTATTTTTATTTAATTTTACCAGAAGTTAATGTGTAGCTTTTAGGATATAGATTTTCTTTTCTTAAATAATAACTTAAAACAGCTTAAAAAAAGAGGAAATGGATCATGACACGTTCTACTGGTGACAAACTACATTTGATAGAAGTTTGATGCAGAAAAGTAAAACTAAACATGCAGAAAAACTTTCTGGATATTTAGTTTTTTGATGCAGGAAAGACTGTCTAGCTTTAAACAAAACAATTTCTGGATGTTTAGTTTGTAGGCTCTGACAATTTCTACTTTTTTTGTTGTGTTGTTTCTTGTAATGCTGCATAAACCATCTGGAATTTACTTTTTGGGTGTAGTCACTCTCTGATGCCTGTCCTTCAGGTCCACTAATATTCATACACTGAATGAAGATGGGGAGCTGTGGCTCGCTTATGAAGGTTTGAAAGAGACAACTAGGTATGATGCAATCATTTATGTTCAGTCTTAGTAAAGACGGAATATATCATTTAGGGCTTTCTACATGTTTTACAAATATGTTTCTGGAATCATTATTCTGTTATCTTTGACATAAAGAAACATTAAAGTCTGTAGGGCTAATGGCTTTAAACAATTGGAGGTTTACCTGTCTTTATTAGTATATTAAAACACTAGAACTGACTGAGTTTGTGCTTCATTTGGTTGTAAACAAACCTGAATACCTTCCATACACCCTGCAGGCTTCTGGAAACCCAGATGCAGGAGCAGCAGTGTCTTCACAGTGAGAAGTACAGCAAGTTAGTTGAAGAGATGAACAAATTGAAGGCAGAAAAGGAGCAGCAACAAAAGCTGCTGGCTCAGAGCCTCCTCCTGCCTGAAGATGCCCGAGTGGAGGCAAGCCTGAAGCACGAGATAACCCGACTCACGGCCGAGAATCTGGTGGGTTTGTTTTTCAACCATTTGAAGATGGGTCTTTCTTCCCTTTTTGTTTTATTGCGTACTGAGTTTCAGCTCATTTCATCCGCTCTCAGTGCTGCTTCTTCATGCTGGAATTAAAGATTTATAATGTTTTTTTTTTCCACCCATATATTGAAGTTATTTGTTCTTGAATAATTTTAGGAACGAATGGAGCAACAAGAAAAACAAGAAAAAACAATCCGGAAGTTGAAAAAACAGCTTAAACTGTACATGAAAAAAGTGGAAGATCTAGAAGGTAATTCATTGAAATCACATTTAAACATGATAACCATGTTTAAAAAATATATCTAAATATATAATTTCTGTGTTTACTTTAGCAAATGCTCATCAGATGAATACCTCCTCGGTGACAAGCACCCCTGTCCGACAGGTGCACATCACTCGTAAGGAAAAGGAGTTCCAGGGCATGTTGGAGTTCAAGGAGGCCGACACAGGCCGCTTGTTAAAGAACCTGGTCTTAGGTTTGTTAAAACAGCCAGTCTATTTTATATGGATGGATGAAGGATTTGTTCACAGAACGCCGTGATCTCGACAGATCTGAAGCCTCGTGGCGTGGCAGTCAGCTTTACTCCTGGGCTTCCTGCCTTCATCATCTTCATGTGCCTTCGATATGCGGACAACGTGAACGACGACAGGAGACTCAGCACTCTCCTCAACTCCACCATCAGCAGCATCAAAGGAGTCATCAAGGTGCAGACTATGATCAGTTGAAAACGATGTTATGGTTTGTTTTTTAAATTAAACGGACTAAAATTTTTGCCGCAGAGGAAAGGAAACGATTTTGAAGTTGTCTGCTTCTGGTTGGCCAACACCTGTAGGTTGATGCACTGTCTGAAGCAGTACAGTGGAGAAGAGGTGAGCATCAGAAGGGTTGAAGCCCACTTCTTTGAGTTTCATGCATCTTAACCAGCCCTGTATGTTACTATAAACCTGTTCTGCAGGCGTTTATGGTGCACAACACTGCTAAACAGAATGAGCAGTGCCTGGCCAATTTTGAGCTGTCGGAGTACCATCAGCTCTTTGGTGATCTGGCTATCCAAATTTACCGTCAGCTCATCAAAAGCATGGAGAACATCCTGCTTCCACTGATAGGTAAGAGAGCATTATCACCATGTGAGTAACTTGCAATGTACAAATGCATGTTACAGTCACAAGTTTTAATGCGTTTATGAGACAGACCGACAGAGTAGCACATGATGTGAAGTGGAAGGAAAAGCTGCACTTTTTAAACAAAAATGTTTTAATTTGATAATATTTATGTAGCCTCCTTTACTTTGGTATCCCTGATTCAGATGCAGTGCAGGAATCTGCTTCCTTATGAGCAAGGAGTCCCTTTGTGTCTTAATGAATCTTTGTAGAAAATAAATTGTCCTGGGAAAGCCTCAGAGGTTTGTAAAAGAACATCATAGGACAAGCAGCATCATAAAATTAGTATCGTTTTTATTTCTACATTCAAACAGAATTTATAAACGGCGAACAATTTTTATGGTGATGTATAAAGCTTCAATGATTTACGTCTGTTTTTAGGTAAAAAAAAAAAAAGTTATAACAGAATAAAATCTCTTATACCTCCCCCAAGTTTGAAGACGAGCTGTCTACGATTTAGTTTTTTTTTCCCAAAAGACAATTGGAGCACATTTTGGTTCCAGCCCAAATAAATCTCAAGGTTTTCACATTTTTAACAGTTGTCCACTACTTTGTGTTTGTGTATCTCAGGGGTCTGCATCCTGCGGCCCTGGGGGCGTAAGTGGCTCTTTGGACCCTTAATAGTGGCTAAAAACAATAAAGAGCAAAGTAATGGTTTTGAATGTTGTATACAAACTAGTAACATTCTTATAAGTTTTAGCAGGTATTATAAAGAACATTTGAATTGAACTTTCCCTACAGAATTTCATTAAAGAATCAGAAATTTTTTAAAGATCTATTGTTATTGTCATTAGCTTGAAAACCTATATAAAATAATATCCTTAAGACCAAAATCCAAGTTTTATGCTTCCTCTTTATGAAACTTTCATGTTTTGTCCCTATTTTAAAAACTGATTAAAACTTTTTTTTAATGGCAGCAGTTTACTATTGCAGATATATAACAACCACAAAAAGATGTTTTATGTTAAGGTCATGTAATATTTCCACCTCTACTACTTTTATTTAGCTGGTCTAAGTTGCTCTTTGGATGAGAAAAGTTGCAAACCGCTGGTCTATCTGAACAACCCTCAGTGTTCTAACAGGAGAAAACTTTGAATATGTTTTCTGAATGTTTTGTCTAAGTATCATCATTATGTTTGTAGTGTCATGCATGCTGGAGAATGAGAATGTTCAAGGAGTTTTAGGCTCCAAACCAACAGGCCTGAGAAAGAGGAGCTCCAGTTTTCCTGAGGACGCTGTAACTGTGGAAGTCCTGCTGCAGCGTCTCAGCTTCTTCCACACCACCATGAGTCAACATGGGATGGACTCGGACGTCATCAAACAGGTGGTCAAACAGCAGTTTTACATCATCTGCGCTGTGACGCTTAATAATCTGCTGCTGAGGAAGGACATGTGCTCATGGGGTAAAGGCCTACAGATCAGGTGATTCAAGAAAAACAAAACACTGATCATAGTAATGGTTCTTAATAGATGTTGGGTATAAAAAATGGAGCTCCACAGTTTATTCATTTGCAATTGTCCTAATGTGTACAGTATTGTGATAAGTTTTCAGAGTGCCTTTTATCCGTTTTTTTTTTTTAAGCTGACCAGTCTCTTGTCCAACTATCTGGCCACAGATACAATGTTTGGCAGCTGGAGGAGTGGCTGGCAGAGAGGGAGCTGACTGACTGTGGTGCAAAGGAAACTCTGGAGCCTCTTGTTCAGGCTGCACAACTTTTACAAATCAAGAAGAACACTGAAGCTGATGCCCAGGCAATCTGCAGCATGTGCTCCTCCCTCACCACAGCACAGGTCCAGCATTAGAAAATCTGATATCTTTATATGATATTTCACACAGTTTCTGATATCTATTTTTGGTTTATTGACAGATTGTTAAAATCCTTACCTTGTACACCCCGGTGATTGAGTTTGAAGAAAGAGTCTCAAACTCCTTCATCACCACTATTAAAGTAAGGGTCTTAAACATAATCTTTTACTGTCCAGCTTACATTTGATAAGTAATTAACTTTTTTTCTGCTCTTTAGAACCTTTTGAGAGACAGAGATGAGTCTTCCAGCCTAATGATGGATGCCAAGAAAATATTCTCTGTGACATTCCCATTCACGCCTTCCCCTGTGTCTCTGGAGAGCATTCAGATCCCCACAAGCCTCAATCTGGGCTTCCTCGTCCGTGTCTAGATGTGACCTCTGACAGTTACAAAATGCTCTTCTAATCCTGTTTACTAGAGAAAAAACACCAAAGCTCGTTTTCCATTAAAGTTTGTATCAAAGAAAAAATGTCAGACACTATCTGTTATTTATAGATGTGTGAATGTTGTTTTTTTCCAATACTTTCATACAAAAACAACAGCTGACTGAATAGAGAACATGCCAAAGGTCTGTAATAAGAAGACATTTTTTATTAAAATTCTGAATTTCTGCAAAGAAATATGATTTTTCTTGTGTTAAATCCATATATATTCAGTTCTGGCTAGTATCTCGCTCATACTCCTTATGGGTGTTAGTGCTTTATTCATTTCAGGTCGTTAAAGATGCATTTTACTCTCCTTTTTGCACCAACTAATGGTTGAGTTGAGGTCAAATCAAATGTCAAACCTAATTCTTTTTTTTTATAATGGGGTGGCTGTTTAAATGAGGTGTTAGAAACTTGGAGCAGAAGTCTGTGTTTCAACTGGATGATGATCCCAAACACATAAAATCTGGTTTTGAAGTGAATAAAATAAGATGAAATTGAGCCTTTAGAAGTAACTGCCCAGAGCCCTGATTTCAACCCACTGAAAATATATTATACAGTGAATCCTTTTCTTTACAACCAACCAGTCCAAATGAACTAGTCCATTTGATTAAAAAAAAGTGATCAAATATTATACCAGAAGATTTTTGGTGGCTGGAATAAGTAGACTTGAATCTTACTATTCAAATATAATAGAAGTTTACATATGTATTTTTGCTTCTATGTATAATTTTCACCTGCGTGGGTTAGAAGTTCACATGAAATCCATACTATAGATGCAGTTCTTGTTTTTTAATTTTTTTTTTAACAAAAGTTCAAACTCTCCTTTTTAATGCATCATTAAAAAGCTCAAAATGAACCCCATACAGGCCTCTAATGAGAAGATGGAAACCTTTCACTGTGGAAGGAGAAACGTGTTCTGCACACTTTGACTCAAAGTGTTTCATGATAGGTGTTTTAAACGGTTCCCATTTACAAAAATATTTAAAACATGTTATGACTTCAGTAGCAATTCTTTCTAGCTATATTATGAGGTTGCACATGTTCGGAAAGAGATGGGAAAAAAAAACTGCTGTAGATGCATGCAGTAAAATCACTTTGCCTATTTTTGTGCTTTTAACACTACTTGCAATTTTTAAAACGATATATAGTTTTTACAAATTAGCAGGAGAAAAAGCAACACAAGAAAAACTATTTTACCTGTTGGTCCAGAATTGAACAGCTTGTCGAAATGACTCGTGTTTTTACTTTTACAATTTTATGAGTATATATATATATATATATATATATATATATAATTGCTACTAAGAAATATCTATATGCAGATAGATTATTAACCAATGTCTTTATTATACCTTCTGACCAAGAGGACGAAGTTTCCTTGTAAAACACTTCACCGTTTTGCAAGTGGATTCTTGGTGCTCACATTGTTTGGAGATTGTGTGTGTGTGTGTTTTTTTTCATTATATTTATAATTAAACACTTTCAGTGTAAAAATGGGTCCTAAATACTCTTGGATATGTGGAGGCTGTAGAGGTTTGCATCCGGTTTCTTTTGTGATGAGGATCCTTGATAAAACGAGCACACCCTCTGTGTCATGAGACAGAAGGGGGCGGAGACAGTCAAAGTCCTGAGCAGGTAGAGCCTGGCAGAAAGAGGCGAGATTCCCAGGAAGTTTCAAAATAAAACTCACGAATTAAAAAAAATTACGTGGGCTAAAGCTCATTTTTCCCACGTCCACTTTTCCTTAATGTTTAAAAATGCATTCAATGATTGAATACCCCTTATACAAGCTGATCTGTAATTACATCTAATTTCTTCCTTAATCAGCAGGTATAAAACAGCAGATGTCAGCATAAAAACCATAAATCCATCAAAGATAATTAAATTATACGTTATGGTAATTTCTCAGTTCTGGTGGAAAATACTTTCAAATATGGTATTTTCACTGCTTTCATTTTTACTCTTTCCATTGCTTGGAAACAAAAAAACTAAATGTGCTGGTGTGCATCATATCACACCCTTTAGATGGTATTTTTGCTTAATAACAACAAGCTGCAACTAAATCACAACTAAACACTTCGACCAGATCAGTGATTCTAATAATAAGCACCACTACTGTAAATTAAATTAAGTTATTTTTTAAATATATCCACAACATAAGAACAAGCTACTGCTTCAAGACTTGGAATTTTCATCAACTGTTTAAAATCCTTGCAGTGAATTAGTATGAATATATAGTATAAATTTCAGTTTATTTGCATTGCATGTTTAAAGTAAAGATATCTCACCTATTTTGCATAAATTATACACCATAATAAAACTCCTGAAATTCTGTTATAGCTTTTGGCTTGAGTGTTTGACCCCAATATTGTGAAAGTGATCAACATTTGGGTACCTTTTTTGAACAATAACTGAATAACTGCCGAATAAAACAGTTTTTTTTTTCTTTTCCAATAATGTGCTCAATAACATAGGTTTGGTTTTTGCACTGATTTTGCTCTTTTCGGGTGCTATGGTGTCCTCTAACTGTCTAAAAGTATGGTTATTGGTTTAATTGGTTTCCCCGAAATTACCCTTAGGTAATTTGAAGGGAATATTGTAGAATGGCTCATATTACCCTACATAGATAGGGCGCATAGAGAATGGATGGACGCATTTGGTTTTGATATTTAATTCGTTTCATCGATTTGAATTATTTAAATTCCTTAGACACAAAGTTCCAATGTGGACTATAAAGAATAATAACAATGGTAAATTATAAGACAACGTAAATACAAAGAAAACAAACAAATGATTAAAACAAGCGAAGAAGAATTTCTTAAATGTATTTATTTATAATTTCTTTTATGGAATAAAGAGGAAGTGACTATTGGTAAATTTAGGAATGGTCACAACAGAACCAAAAGTCAGGATTTTGCTTCTGTCTGTGTGCTAATATTGTTGTAAATAAGTGCAGATAAAAAAATCTGTAATTAATTTAAAACAAAACAAAAACATGTACTTAATTAGTCTAAATACACAGATCTGTCTTGAATTAATTCCTGATGGTTGTTAGGTATATTGGGCTGTTTTAGGTAATTTGGAAGGATGAAAGGTTTGGATTGTATTTGAAAATAATTGTAAAATTAAAATAAACATCTGTCTTTAATCTCCAATCCTTTGAATGGGACCTTTATTGTGGAAAACGTCGCCCGGAAGTTGGATGTTACTTTTGGAAACATTAACATTGCTTTATAGTTGTTAGAAACAAGTGCCGTCGCTGAGGGACTTTAAATGGTTAGTTTGAAAGTACAGGAAAACAGCAGGTGCGGACAAAAACTGACAAAACTGAAGCACGAAGATGGCTTTATCTGAGCTATACACAAAGGTAAGAGCAATATGCTTATTGGCTCTAATTATACTAACATACGTTTGATATATTTGACGTTTATACAGACATATGGAAACTTTCCCAGTGTCTTAAGATGTTTCAGACACGTGATGCGGTTCAAATATTGAAGAAAATACATTTGTACAATTTAAAAGACATTCCAAGTAACCCATTAAAAAATATCCTGTGACACTCAAAGCACTAATAGATTACACATTTATGTTTGCTTTCACTCTCTAAACAATCTCTCTCAGTACAACAGAGTCTGGATACTGGATGAAGAACATGTTTGGAAATCAGCAGAAATCACCAAAGACTTCCACTCGGGAGATAATGTGCTTGAATTACTTCTTGAAGACGGCACTGTGAGCTAAATATTACTAATAAAACCTCTGAATACAACTCCAATGAATCCCTAGATGTGAAAATAAGCAGTTGACCTAACTGTATGATTTATCTCTCCACAGGTGCATCTCTACCCAGTTGAACCCTCCAAACCTAAACTGCCGCCTCTTAGAAACCCAGACATCCTGGTCGGTGAGAACGACCTCACAGCTCTCAGCTACCTGCATGAGCCTGCAGTGCTGCACAACCTCAAAGTTCGATTTGTCGAATCCAGAATCATCTATACCTACTGTGGTATGGCAGAGAAGTGCTTAATACTTAACAAGAATGTCTTGCAAAATTTTTAATAAAATGTATAATAACTGGAGATGTTCTGTGGAGGCATTAGAGGTTTGTTAGAGAACCAAAAGCGTCATGAAGTCCAAGGGACTCACTGAAAGAAAAAGAAACAAACATATGAGGTGTTCCTGTCGGATGATGGAAAAACTCAGCCATAATTTTTTGCTTTTTTTTGTTTTGCTTTTTTTTCACATATACAAAATTCTATGAGTGAAGGGAGACACATGCTTCCCACTACCCTCAAAACACAATGTATATAAAAATCCAGGGTGTTGGCTGCATCATGCTGTGGGGATGCTGTTTATGTACTTCACTTTTCAGATTTTTTTTATTTTTTAAAACATTTTTGCAAAAAACCATATATCCTTTTATTTCAGGGGCTACTTTACGTTAATATATACTAGAACATAAATCCTGATAACATAGTGAAATATCTGTGCCTGTAAAAAAATCTAAATGTGAGTTTTTTTTTGTTTTTTTTTTTAATCTCTTTTCCAAAACATTGTTTATCCTTAATTTTGCGAGGGATGCCAGGTTGTGCTTTTGGCTCAAGCTCATCCGGTTCGTCTTTTTCAGGTATTATTCTGGTTGCTGTAAATCCTTATAAGCAGCTTCCTATCTATGGCGACGCAATTATTCACGCATATTCAGGCCAGAACATGGGAGACATGGACCCTCATATATTCGCTGTGGCTGAGGAAGCCTACAAACAAATGGCCAGGTAATGACATTTCACTACATTACAGTATTATTTACTGTATTATTATTTTTTTTTTTCCAGTTTAGCTAATTTGTTCTTTTATTCAGTCTAAAAAAACAACTAAAACCCAACATTTGGTCGATCTTCTGGTGATGTTACATTAGCATATGGGAACTGCTTCTTTTGATGTTTTTTTTATGCTTCTTTCCCTTATTTATGACTTCAGGCTGCCTTCAATGCCACATTATGGAGTTACAGAAATATTTTACCCAAATGTTATTATTTATGTAAATTTATTACATAACAAATTCCCATTTCTTTTTTTCCAGATAATTTTAACACAAACATATTAAATAGACCTCCATATTCATTTGTATAATAAAGCTTATTTGTCTTAAATACATAATCATCAGGTTTATTTATTTGGTATTAATAAATTATACTCAATCAATAATGAGTGTATTTATTTTAAATACTTAAAGTTAATTTAATATTTCAGAAGTTTCTCGTCTATTGTAACATTTCTTAATGCTAGGTGTCACTACAGATTATTTTACTAATCTAATAATCTGTTGACTACTTATTTCAATAAATGGTAATAATGAGATAGCAAAAAATATTTAAGAAGCATTTTTTAAGTATGTAAATGAGGTGAAACTACAATTTTTGCCACCTTAAGAGTTCTGGATAGAACATATTTACAGATAGATAAGATTTTTCTCATGTCAAATGCAAAATGTTTTTTTTTTCTTTAATAGTTTTGGTTTCAGAGAAGATTGTTCTTTTAGCAAATGGCTTATCACTTTACTATATGCAGCAGGATTGTAATTCACATATAATATATAAATACATATAATTTTGTAGCAGCTCATGTTGCCATTTTGCCAATAGGAATCATAAAAACCAGTCTATCATTGTGAGTGGGGAGTCTGGAGCTGGAAAAACTGTGTCGGCACGTTATGCTATGAGGTACTTTGCTGTTGTGAGCAAATCTGGAAGTAATACTCGAGTGGAGGACAAAGTGCTGGCCTCCAATCCAATCACAGAGGTACAGCTTTACTGGACACCGTGCAGTAACCTGTTGTTGCAGTAAAAAAAAAAAAAAAGGATAAAAGTTGTTTTCTTATTTTTTTCTTCAGGCAATAGGAAATGCAAAAACCACGCGTAATGACAACAGCAGCCGGTTTGGAAAATACACAGAGATCAGTTTTGACAGGAGGTATCGGATCATCGGAGCGAACATGAGGACGTACCTCTTAGAGAAATCCAGAGTGGTTTTTCAGGTATGTCTAAAGAGGGATTCCTCATATATTTATTTATTGAACAATCAGAGAATATTGAAGTTATCTGTTACTTTTTCTCTATATCAAGCATTTTTTTAGAGGTTTTTAGTTTTGGTCTTATTGTAGCAAAGCTCCTTTCTGTTTTCTCTCTCTCTTACATACCCCGTGTTGCAAACTTTTCTTTCTTATTTTCTCTTTCATAAGTCCCAGACTCGTAGGATTTAGAGCTAATAATTGTTTTGACAACAGTTTGTTCCACCTTAGTCATGGACCGCTGAAGCTCCTCCAGAGTTACCCTGGGTTTGTTGGCTGCAGATGTTTTCCTTTTAAAAAGTTCTCCATAGCTCCCCCCCCCCTGACCTGCCTGTTGTGCTCTTTTGTCTTCAGGATTCTGTTTATTCTCTAAAACTTTCCCATAAACCTCTGAGGTCCTCAGAGAACATGTGGACTCTACCGGTTAGGTGGCTACATATGGAGGGTAATGTTAATTAGGGATATCAGACATCAGGAGCTTAAGGTCTTTTATTTATTTTTTTTCCATATACTACTGGGTGCTACTTTGTGATGTTTGTTATACTATTCATTTGATAAATATCATGTGCACTGGGATATTTGTGGTTGTAACATGACAAAATATGATAAAGGTCAAGTGTAAGACAATAGATGTGTGTTTTTGCATGAAATCCAGATGTTATTTTTGATTATTTTATCTAGTTATACATTAATTTGTCTTGTTTGTTCTGTTTTTTACTCCTCAGGCAGAGAATGAACGCAATTACCACATATTCTACCAGATGTGCTCCTGTGCAAACTCAGCAGAGTTCAAAGCCCTGAGACTGTGTGAGTGTTTCTCCTGTGTGATTGTTTGTGTCTTACGGCTTGATGTACTGCTGCCTTTGTTTCACTCTAGACCTTAAACCTCTTAACAAACAGCTACAGTAATAAAGTAGTAATGTCACTTGTATATTTGTTCCCTTAGTTTTCTTTTTTAATGATCACATTTGAAAATGTTAGCTCACCTTTAATACACTTACCATTTTTATTCTGCAATTTTTATATGAAAAAACAAAATACACACCTTTTGTGTTCATTTTTAAGTAAATTTGTTGCCCTTGACTTATGTCATTTTTTTCTCAATGTTCTTACTTTTTTAGTGAGTGCCGATGAGTTCAGGTACACCAGCATGGGTGGTGATGTAACTATCGAAGGTGTAGATGATAAGAAGGATATGGAAGAGACTCAACGTACCTTCTCCCTTCTGGGTAAACGTCTGTTTTAATTTTATCACATATTTTAAGCTTGCTTTAAATGTGTTTTTCTTAACCTGTCTGTGACAGGTTTGAAAGAGGACTTTCAGTCAGATGTATTTAAAGTTCTAGCTGCTATTTTGCATTTGGGGAACGTGGAGATCAGGAGCTCTGGGGATGACCGGTCATCTGTTCCTGTGAGTGTTTTCTTATATGATGAAATGTATGCTGTTTGTAGAAACAGCTTCCAGGTGAAATTGAAAAACTTGTTGCGTGTATCTTGCAGTCGAACGATTCCCACCTTGCCGTGTTTTGTGACTTGCTGTCTGTGAATTCATCTGAGCTCGTGCGATGGCTGTGTCATCGTCGCATTGTTCTGGTGGCTGAAACGGTTGTAAAGCCGGTGCCAAAAGAGAGAGCAGTAGCCGCCAGAGATGCTCTGGCTAAGCAGATCTACGCCCACCTGTTTGACTGCATCATCACCAGGATCAACACAGCGCTGCAGGTTCCAGGAAAACAACACGCTTTCATCGGTGTTCTGGACATTTACGGGTGCTGCAAAAAAACACCTCTTTACATATTTCCTCTGTGCTTTTTCCTTTATTCTCCTCATTGCAATTCTTTTTTTTCTTCTCAGATTTGAAACATTTGACATAAACAGCTTTGAACAGTTTTGTATCAACTATGCAAACGAAAAGCTCCAGCAGCAGTTTAACTTGGTATGGAGCTTATTTCTACACAGTACCGGCTTCAATATTCTGTTTTTTTTTTCTCTCTTAAAGCTTCACTTAAATGTCTCTTCCTTTTTTCAGCATGTTTTCAAGCTAGAGCAAGAGGAGTACATGAAGGAGGACATCCCTTGGACGCTAATAGACTTTTATGATAATCAACCTGTCATTGACCTGATCGAAGCAAAAATGGGGATCCTCGAACTTCTTGATGAAGAATGTTTAGTAAGAGTTTTTGACTTTTTAAACCTTTTTTTTTGTATCTTTTGATCGGCTCATGACAAAATGTATATCTTACCATTTTTTTCAGTTTCCTCAGGGAACTGATCAGAGTTGGTTACAGAAGCTGTACAACTACCTTGAAGCCAATCCCTTGTTTGAGAAACCCAGGTTATCAAATGAGGCATTTGTGATTCAACACTTTGCAGACAAGGTGGAGTACAGTGATCTAGTGTCCACATGATGTCTCTGTTTAAATAAATATAATCTGTTCGAGAATTATCCATATTGTTGAACTGCGGTGCGTTTAATGAATGTGTTTTCCTCCTGAGGTTGTATCCTGGAAAGGTTTGACAATATACCAGAAAAGGTCCTCAGATTTGTTCCCCTTTTTTTTCTATACTGTTTAAAGAACAATTATTCCCACAAGTGGGAAAACAGTCTGTCTGTAAAAGCAAGAAAAAAATGTTCGTGAAAATCAAAAAAAGAAATCCATCCTGTACTCTTAAGCAATTAAATTTAATTTCCCACAAAACAGATGTAAACAAAACATAAACAGTTATTCTATATCTAAAAAAAATAACTATTAAAAAAAAACAAAATTTATTGAAGTCTGAGTGTTTCTCTGCTTTGATTTCAAAAACCACTCACCTCAACCATACATAATGTTTTATAAATTTGCAGACCCTTATAGCAAGGCCGCTGAATTGTTTTTTCCATCCCATTCTTTTATCTTTTCTGGGGGTTTTTTCTGGACTTGGGAGGACAAAAATGAAATGGTGGAGTGTTACTTTGATGTGGCTCCCTGGCTGCAGCTATAAGTGGTTGCTACCACAACACCTGTTAGTGCTTTGGGATGGAGGAGGGTCGCAGAGTCAAACTAGCTGCTGCTCAAGTAAGAATAAATAATTTCCAGTCAGTGTCTCAAAAGGCTGAAATGACATCAGAAAAAAAACAGAAGGACAAACCTCTTTGTAAAAATGATAATCCCACCTCATCAAAAGTTTATAAAAAGGACACACCATATGTCCACTCTGGGTCATTCCTCTGCATCTTTCAGCACTTAGTCAGCCCCTTACAATAGATTAAGGTTTTCCTTGTCAATGCTTTACAGCCTTCCTCTGAATTAGTCTTCCTATGCTACTGTTGCTTCATCTTAACTGTTTGAGACACTTAATTGGTTGTCTTTTTTTATGGGACCTTCCATTTTAGTTTTGGCTTTCTGTTTATCAGTCGAATTATTTCTTTTCTGTGGCCCAAAATACCCCTTTTATTGCACTTTTAGGTGTTTGGTGGTGGAATTAGGTTAGTTTCAAGTTTCAAGAGAAAGCTTTTAGAAACTCATGCCGCTGATCAAAATTACACTTGCATATCTTTAGAAGTCTAAGATGATGTGACTCTGCCTTAAAAACTATACATCTGTCTCAAAAAAATCAGTCCAGAATAATTTCTGCACTTTCTTGCTGCTTCTCTGAGTTTCACGCCTTCATACAGCAATGAAGCCTGTTTTTGCCTCTTGCTGGCAGGTGGAATACCAGTGCAGAGGTTTTCTTGAGAAGAACAGAGATGCTCTTTATGAAGAACTGGTGGACACGATGAGAGCCAGTAAGGTGATCTAATTTATAGTCATTTATATTAAACTTCCTTCATAATATTCATTTAAAGAACATGTTTCTTTTATAGAAGCCATTAAGAGCAACTGTCTGTTTTTTTCCTAATCTTAAATATTTCTTCTGTTTGCTCCTGTTATCAGTTTCCTTTTCTGGCAAACTTTTTCCAAGAGGAGGAGCAGAGCTCAGCAAACAGTAAAGGCGTCAAAGTCAAAGCAGCCAGGCCGTCTGTGAAACCCGCCAATAAGCAGCTGAGGACCTCTGTGGGAAATAAGGTGTTTTTTTTTTTTTTATTTCTCTCAGCTCTGCACTAGAATGAATTAAATCCGTATTTCTTGTCCCTTATCCTAAACATTGTGGCATGATGCAGTTCCGCAGCTCCCTGTCGTTACTGATGGAGACGCTGAACGCCACCACCCCTCACTATGTGCGCTGCATTAAGCCTAATGATGAGAAACTCCCATTTGAGTAAGTTCTTGTGAAACTCTATTTTGAACTTTTTTTTTCTTTCTGCTCACCAAAGAATTTCCACAGGATTAACCTGTTTTTTTTTCTTTTGTCCTTTTTGTTAGATATGACTCGGGGAGAGTGGTGCAGCAGCTGCGGGCATGTGGAGTACTTGAAACAATTCGGATCAGTGCACAGAGCTACCCATCCAGGTGACTCTGCTTGTGTAATTTACAACACATCTATGTCTGTTTATGCTCTCACTGCAGAATCTGATGTGTTTTGTTGTTTTTTGTTTTCAGATGGACGTACATTGAATTTTACAGCCGATACAGCATCCTGATGTCACATTCGGAGGCAGACCTTTCTGACAAGAAAGAAACCTGCAAAAATGTCCTGCAGAGATTGATTCAGGTTAGCTGTGATTGTTGTTGAGCATCTCTTTGTAAAAGACGACTCATTAAAAACTTTGTACATAGCACATTTTGGAAATATTGACCTTTTTTCTATAATTTGTCACAATTTAGTAGCAAAATTTAGAGATTTTTATAAAGCAGATCAAGAAAAAGTCATGTATAGTTATGAAGAAGAAGAAAAATGCTAAAATTTATGTTTTTATAGTTTTATTGATAAAAATATAAGGACTGCAGCAGAGATTTTACTTTCAGCCACCAGTGGTTTGTTGGAGGTTGGCTCCATCTATGTGCTGCTTCCATGGCTTCCACAGTATGATCCTACTACCACTGCTTCACAGTATGTTAAGGAGATGGGGTGTTACCTTTTGGACAGTCTATTGTATTTTCATACTAAAAGCAACTTCTTTTTGGCCCATCTGATCGGAGTAATTTGGTTTAGCATGTCCGGTATCAGGGATGTTAAACTCCAGTCCACAGGACCCTTCAATTTTCAGACGTGTCTCTGGTCAGAAAACACCTGAATCAACTGTCTCTGTTACCTCAGTATGCAGTCGAGGCCTCAGAGGTTCTCCTAAAGACGTCGGCATGTTGCATCAGAAACACATTGAAAAGTCCTGGTTTGTAACAAACATGTCTTGTTTTAAATCCATTTCAGTAATTTCTTCCTCTTTTTTCTGTTCCACTTAATCCTAAATGTTGGAGGTTACAACTAATAGTTGATCTGTTGACAGATTCTCCCACCTGAGCGGTGGCTTTCTGCACCCCCTCTATAGTTGCCGTGAACCTTCATTAGGGCTCTTTTTCTTTTGCCTGTCTTGTAACCACCCTAAAACTTTTCCTCGACTTTCTCCCTGACAAATTTACTGCGTTTTTTGTTCTTCATGTTGCGTTATTGACTGTTTTCTAACAGACCTCCAAGGTTCTTAGAGAATACATGAGTTTTGATTACTTGCTCTATTAACAGCAAATGAGGCTAATTTCAACACATTTTCTCATCTTTTTTACAAATACAAAAAAAAAATAGTTTTTTTTCCTTCATAAGTCGTCACTAAATATCCAAATAAACAGTTTTTTTGGTAAACAAAAGGTGAAGATAGTCAAAGCTTATGAAGACTTTTGGAAGGTACTATGTGTGTAAATCTGTGTTCATCTCCAGGACTCCAACCAGTACAAGTTTGGCCGTACAAAGATCTTCTTCCGAGCCGGACAGGTAGCTTACCTGGAGAAGCTGCGTCTGGATCGACTGCGAGGAGCATGTGTGACCATTCAGAAGCATGTCCGTGGGTGGAGCCACAGGAGGAAGTACCTGAGGATAAGAGAGGCAGCCATCATCCTCCAGCAGTACATCCGAGGAAAGAGGACAATCCGGTTTGGACTGTTTCTTTACACACACAGGGTTCTGTTGGGAAGCATGTAGCCAAAGCTAAACCAAGATTTTGCTACATTAACAGTAAAACAGTGACGGCTGAAATACTGAAGCAGGGCTGGGCTGTTGTGGTGATCCAGAGACACTGGAGAGGCTACCGCACCAGACAGGTCTACCAGATTCTCCTTCTGGCCTCCGTCACCATCCAAGCCTTCACCAGAGGTTGGATGGCCAGAAAACGCTACAAGAAGGTCTGTGACTTAGAAAGTGTTGTTAGACTCTCATTTATTAATACATTATTCTGTGTCTCTGAGGTTTCATGTAACCTTACAGATGATGGAGGAACACAAAGTTGTGGTTCTGCAGAAATATGCCAAAGCATGGCTGGCCCGGCGGCGCTTTCAAACCATGCGACGACTCGTCCTCAATGTCCAGCTCTCATACAGGGTGCAGCAGCTCAGGAAGAAGACTGAGGAGCAGGTGAAAATACTTCCTAAATTATTTCAGCTTTGAATATCATTAATATATAATATTCAGTTTAAATTACTTTTATTACACATTGAAGTTCTCTAGGCAGAGCGCAGACTTGAATCTGATAGAGAATCTGTGGAGTGAGATAAAGAGGTAATGGCAAGCTGGCCTGTAAAACCTCCTGGATGTCAGCAGTGAGGATAATGGTTTCAAATACCTGTAGAAACACGCAAAAAAGTTGGTCATAATTTATACATAAGGGTTTGATTGCGCCATCGATATAAATCCTGTTCAATAAACAATATTTAAGTATCAGTTTGAATATGTCAATGAAATTGATAGACGTATTTTTTATACTGATACTTCTTATACCTTGTTTATGTGTAAATACTGCCTGGTATATACATAGTTTTGAGAACTGACTCCCTGATTCCCCGACAGAACAAAGAGAATCGAGGATTGATGGAAAGACTGACTAGCCTGGCCAGCACTCATTCTCAAACGATGGACAGACTTACCAGTCAGCAGGCGCAGCTGGAAAAAATAACCAACCTGAAGGCCTCTCTGGAGGAAAGAGAAAGGAAAGCAAGAGAAGAAGCTAACCTGGTTTGTCTCAATATAAATACTTAAACTTGGATAAAAATATTTACATTCACTACTTCTTTTTGTTTAGTTTCAATTTTTTTTTGGTATATCTCCAAATGAAATTAATTTGGTTCTTTTTTTTTTCTATTTTTATTACTTTAGAGAATTAATCAGCTTCAAAAGCAAATAGAAGCTTTAAATCTTGAAAAGCAAAACTTGGAGAAAAACCTTGAAGCTTCCATCAAAGAGACCAAAGGTAAAAAAAAATGTACAAGTCTTTATATGTAGATGATCTGAATTTATTTTAAAAGTTATTAAAGATGGGTATATATAACTAGATAATAGAGGAATATTTCAGAAATGAATAGAAATGCAGCCAGCGTTCTGCATTTATCTATTTGTTTATAAATTACAGCAAACTGTCAAAGTCTGCATTCAGTAATGGAAAGGCAGTGGAAGATCTTCCACAAGTTACTGTAACTCATCAGGTTTAAGCACCAGAAGCAAGATCAGTATGTAGTAAACAAAGTTTTTGACTTAACATGTCCTGATTCAGTTACATCGGGTATCTGTTGGATAAATTTTCTCTAAAGGCAATATAAATTTTTTTAAATACCTTTTTAAACCATTTTCCATTGCAGTTTTGAGCTTTTAATGATCATAATGAATTCCTGATCTGAGAAAATCAGTTTATTAAAGATAGAAATCTAACAAAGAAAATGTGGTAAGGCCGCTGAGTTCACAACATAACACTGTTGTGAAAAGTGCTGTTATCGGAGCTGTGTAAATACAATGAACTGAATTAAACACCAAACTTTTGAATCAATGCATGCTCCAGTGCAATATTAGATGTTCAGAGCGAAAATTTAGAACACCCAGTGAAGAGGAAGTCTGGAAAAATGCTTCCTGAGATTTAATTTGGAGACCTAATAGATCGGCACCTTAGACACCATTTTAAAAGTGCATTAAGTTGAGCCAAACCTCTAAGTAAATTACATTAGTGGGGAGATAAAACCTAACATTCAAGTTTTTTAGAAAATGAACATAATGTGATCCAGCTACAACCAGCTCTGATGGTTATAACAGTAACATAACACTTTTTTTTTCTGTATTTAGACCTTTGTAGAAAGTTCTCCCTCCCTGCTTTTTGATATACTGAAATATTGCATTAGGAATATGAGAAATAAACAAGCTTTTCGACTTAGTGGGCAATCAAATCTGTTTGCAATTAGCAGTTGTGCTCTGAAGTTCCAAAAGATGCATCATTACCCTTAACATAATTATGTTTTTGTTTTAAAAAAGTTTTTTTGTTGTTTGTCACAATACAAATTGCTTTCTTCTTTTATAATGCATTAGGAATTTGTTATATTTCATACTTTATATATAATATATTCTAATGTTTTATGAAGTATTGCAAACTTTCAGTTGGCATTTATCCAGAAATAAAAGGAGTGAATTTAAAAAGTAACCCCTCTGCATTCTATAGTACAAACTGTATGAACCGTTTTAAAACTTACATGACAGGTTTTACATTTTACAGAAAGTTTTGATCAAATAAAAAGGAGCCTCCAGGAAGAGAAAGAGAACGAGGTCCGGCTTAGAAAGTAAGTCCATTAAAAATGGCAAAATACTTCTGCAGAAGATTGATGATGATACAACTGACAGCTGGTTTTACTGCAGAATTGCAGAAAACAACATCGAGATCCAGAGACATGACAACGAGAAAGAGCTGGAAATTCTGAAGGAGGAGATAAAGCGATTAAAAGAGGAGAGAGTAAGTCTGAAGAGGAAGATTGAAGAGGGGGCACAGGTGAACTCTGACCTACAGGAACAGGTCATTCAGCTCACCAAGCATGTGAAGGTCATCCCAGAGCTGCGCAGAGACCTGAACAACCTACAGAATCAGAGGGACAACCTGGACCGGAAGATGAAGGAACAGTCAAACCAAACAAGAGGTTTTAGAGATTTTATACTTAACCTCAATCTCCTCACAGAAATAAAGTGTCTAAAATAATTAAATAACTTGTTGCAGGGAAAATGAAGGAAATTGTAAGACAGCTGCTTTGCGGTGTTGTTGAAGAGGAAAAAATTCAGGGGTAACTTATTTGTTTTTGGGTTTTTCTTAGGTTTCCCATTTTTATAACTTTTTCAGCATTTTATCTAAACTTTTTATCTATAAAGGCTTATTCCAGATGACTCTGAGATGTATGAACTGGATGATTTACAGGAAGCCTTTGAGGGTCTTCAAAAAGCTTCGAGGTAAAGAATTCAACATGACCCATTGCATTTCTGTTGTCTGTTTTGGTTAAATACTTCTGTAAAACGTAAAAAGTCGTGAACTGAGGTTGGGTAATTTTAAGGTTAATGGAAAACTACCAGAGGGACCAGAAGGAGACTTATGAGTCTCAGTTGGAGGGTCTGAGCCTGAAAGTGGACCACCTTCAGAATGAGAACAGCAAACTGCAAAATCTTTTCCAGGAAAAAAGCAACATTAATGAGGACATTCGCCAAGAGGTGTCCAGGCTCAGCAGTGAGAACTCTGTATGCTAATACGGTCTTCCTTTGGTATTTCATCACCAGAATATGATAACAAGCTTTAATGTTGTGATGCAAAGCTTTGATGGTGTTTTGCTTCAACAACCAGGTCATACCAGAGCTCAAACTGCAGGTTTCAGAGCTGCAGAGACAAAAACAGGAGCTTGAAGTCGTTGTTAAGGAGCAGAGCTGTGAGCTCGACGGTAAGGTTTATCTTTAAAGCAATTCAATTCAAAAAACAAACCTTTGTAATGATCTAAACATTACAAAAAACACTTTGAATTCTCTAGATTATGTCAAACATAATCTAGAAAATTCACTCTTCATATGTCCTTTTTTTCCTTTTTTATGTAATGAAAGAAAAAAATACTGAGATCACCACCATTCTCCACAAGAAGATCACAGAAGAAAGCATGCAACGCAGGTAGTATTTATTTCTAATGTTTTTTTTTCTCAATCAAAGTATTGATTAGTAATTTCCAGCTGTCTTAATGCGTTTCAGGCACTTTGAGGAAAAGGCCAAGGAGCTGGATGAGACCAGGGAGCAGCTTCAAGGGAGGATAGAGGAGTTGGAGGAGGAGAATGAACACTTGAAAAGACAGCAGCTGATAGAGGGAGAAGTGAAGAGAAAGCTGCGAGAGGAGGCGTCACACTTAACTGCTGAGAACATGGTGTGTCTGAGAACCTCAGAGGTGAAGTGTTACTGTGTGGAAAGTAAAAAAAGAGAGTTTTTACCATGTATGAATTGTAGGACTTAGAGGAGCAGCTTGACCAGAAGGACCGTTGCATCAAGAAACTCCACAAACAAATAAAGAGCCTTAAACTGTCACAGAAAGGTTGAGTTATAATGCCTTCTACATATAATCATATGTGTGTAATTTCACAATGTTTGTAACATATGCTGTTTCTCTCACAGCGAAACAAAATTCCACTCTTCCTAAAGAATACCTCGGCATGTTGGAGTATAGGAGGGAGGATGAAGCGAGGCTCATTCAAAATATCATTATAGGTATGATCTTCTAGCTGGTTAGCTTTTCTTTGAATTTCTATTACGATTATGAAATTATAACAATAATTTTTTCATTGTTTTCTGCTGTCTTTCATCGACAGACCTGAAGCCCAAAGGTGTGGTGGTCAATGTCATCCCTACTCTGCCTGCTTTCATCCTCTTCATGTGCGTCCGTCATGCTGACTACCTGAACGATGACAACAAACTGAAGTCTCTGATGAACGCCATCATTCAAGGAGTCAAAAAAGTCACCGTGGTGAGGCTGTTTCTTTTAGTCTTTGGGCTACGATCCCTGTTATGATCCCCTCTTCCACCAATGTTTAGACATTGTGTAGAAAGAACCTAATAATGTGTCACAAATGATAATTGCATCATCATAAAGAATATTCAATTCATGTAAGGGCTCTACATGCGCTCGTCATGAGTGTTACGTTTTTAAATTCTGAAATTCATCTTAATTGATCACAAAAGCAAAAGTTTGTCCCACATGTTAGACGTCATGGAAGAGGCCCAGACATGTACACAAAAAACCAGGAACATTTGGTTTAATGTACCTTTAAAAACCTGAGCTTTGATCTTATGTTTTGTAGCCATTAACAAGCATCTGGATGATAAACTGCTCCTATCAGCAGAATTGGTAGACCTGATCTTTTGTTGTATGGTTTCCAGTTTTTAAACAGAGCCTATAAAGTTTTAGCATTATGTTAAAATGTCTTATCCTTCTTTGAAAACGAGTTATTTTATTAGAAATGGTTACAAAGTTAAGAAATCTTAGTTTCACCAGGTTTCAGTCATCTAGTAGATGTGGAGGAGTTTTGAGTTAGTCGTCCTGCGTTTTTATTTGACTTTGCACATTTACACCAGCAACAATGACAATGAAACAATCTGAAAGTATGATGCTTGGGCGTAAGCTTTGTCTGACCAAAAAAAAGAAGGCTTTCCATGTGGGTGGGCAATTACTAATTACAAATGACAAATAAAGGTGATCTGATATTCAGCTCAGTTAAAATCTCTGTCCTCTGTCCATCCTTATTGATTAAATTCTTCTAAGAAAAGCCATCTAATCTGCCAGAATTATGTCAAAGCTTATTGATGGCAACAACAAAAAAAAAAAAAGAAAAGTAGTTTAGGCTAAACTTGCAAAGTCAAGTTTAGCTAGAGAACAGAGGAGAGTGCATGCTGTATGTATAAGGATTAGGGAAAATACACAATAAGTTGAAACTTGTTTGCTCTGTTTCTGGTGTTTGTATGGTGGTGGCAGGATCATGCTATGGGCTTGTTTTAGTGCAACTCAAAAACCCACCAAAAAACCCTGATTTAGATGGATTCTCGAAGGACAAAAATGTTTATAACATTCAAGCTCGTAATGAGTATCAGGTGACTTCTTATTAGATTTTTGAAACCATTAAGTCCAAGCGTGCCGAGTTTTTGCTGACATTTTTCTGTCTCAGGCTTACAAGGACTTTGAATCATTGTCCTTCTGGCTCTCCAACACATACCAGCTGCTCAACTGTCTGAAACAATACAGCGGGGAGGAGGTAAGAGGTTCCCGGACTCTTCTGGTTTAACCTGTCTAAACTCTCACCTGCAGTGAAAAGTATGTTTTTGTTGTGGTTTTTCCTTTGTCTCTTCTCACAACAGGAGTTCCAGAAACAGAGTACACCGCGCCAGAAAAAGAATTGCCTGCAGAACTTTGATTTATCCGAACACAGACAGATTCTAAGTGACGTGGCCATACAGATCTACCATCAACTCATCTCTATCATGCAGAAGACTCTAACGCCTGCTATCGGTGATTCACACAAATCTTCATGATAACCACATGCTATATTTTAGGTTGGATTTTATTCTTGTAAGTTAACACCTGCTGCATGTCTTCTAACAGTGCCTGGTATGTTGGAGCATGAGAGCTTACAAGGAATTTCTAGCATGAAACCAACCGGCTTCAGGAAACGCTCCAACAGTATGTATAAGGACTCCGAGAAATACACCATCTCCTCCATCCTGCAGCAGCTCTCCGTCTTCCATTCTGCCATGAGCCACCACGGCATGGAGCAGAGCCTGATCAAACAGGTTGTCAAGCAGCTCTTCTTCCTGGTTGGCGCCACCACCTTCAACCAAATCATGCTTCGCAAAGACATGTGTTCTTGCAGGAAAGGGATGCAGATCAGGTCTGTGGTTTGTTATAGCAACATCTGAATGAAGGGTGGAGGAGAGGAATGTTGATCAAAAAAAAAACATGTTGTACTTTTCTGTTAGGTGTAACATCAGTTACCTGGAAGAGTGGCTGAAGGAGAATGAGCTCCAGAGCTCCGGTGCCATCGATACGTTGAGGCCTCTGGCTCAGGCTGCCTGGCTGCTGCAGGTCAATAAGTCCACTGATGAAGACGCTAAAGAGGTTGCAGAAAATTGCACTGAACTAAACCCTGATCAGGTACTTCAATCGGCAATATCCATCCACTTTCTGTTGCCTTTTGACGTTTATTCAAAACTCAACCCTACACTTGCATTTAAATTTCCAGATCGTCAAGATTTTGAATTCCTACACCCCCATAGATGATTTTGAGAAGCGAGTGACCTCATCGTTTGTCCGCAAAGTTCAGGTGAATTTTATTGATAACTCAGATTATAATGAGCAGAGTCTCTTTTAATTACAGTGTTTTCATTTAAGAATCGCCTGACACCATGTGTCCAATGTTATCTTTGCTGCAGTCCTTCCTCCAGGAATATGAAGGCTCCACACAGCTGATGCTGGACACAGATTATCGCTTCCAGGTGACATTTCCTTTCTGCTCGTCGTCAACAGCTTTAGAATCCCTGCAGGTCCCCAGCAGCCTTCGTCTGGACTTCCTAACCAGGATTTGACCATGCAAACCTTAAACCCATCACTCAGCATGACTTAACGATACTCAAGTTGCCTTACTCAAGTCTTACCTCACTGTATATAAGTATTTCTTTTACACATACTGTATCTGTATGTAACATATAATGTAGTGAAAGAGCTAGAATTGTATAAATGATATATTTTTGCACAAATGTGACCAAGACTTATGGTTAATTTACCTTTCACTTTTGAGTATTTGTAGTTTTATCTTTGGCTTTTAAAGTGTTTTACAGCTACATCACTGATAGGAAAAAGAACAACCATTAGGTTTCTGTAAATATTAATTGGAATTATAAATTAAAAAGGAGCTCTTTTCACTTATATTATTTTCCTTTCAAATACTTTCAGGTTAGAAAGTCACAGTAGAATAAAAATATAAGTGAATTAAGTTAATTTCTAGATTATTTCAAAATGTAGGAGTAGTGGAATCATTACAGATGTTGGGGGTATTGGTGGTCTTATGGCCCTGATGTTAAGTTTATATTATATAATTTTTGTTTTGCTTCAATTCCTTACCTAATCATTTTAAAAGTCAGACAGACAGGCTGAATCCTTGAATATTTGTTTTATTTCTATAGAAGATTACTACCTGTTTAGGTAAAGTTAAGTGACAGACCTTTAAGTTTGAGCCCCACCTAATTTCCGGTACTAACTTTTATTGAAACCTGTAGGAGCACTGTGGTCTACATGCCCTGTTTTTCTTTATGTTCAAAGATCTATATTAAGACACAGAGGTGATAGGGTTTACATTCACTACATTTGCACAGTTCAAAGGGTAAATATATCATATATAATATATATATATATATATTTTAATTAAATGTTTGTTTTTACTTATGTAATTTTTTAGTTTTGAATTTTATGTTGTTTATGTTTTTTTTTTTTCATTCCCATATTTACGGCTTAGCTTTGGCTTTAGTTTAAAGCATATTGATCCACTTTAAGTGTTTTTATGGAAACTGTGCCATGATGTTTTAACAGTGTTTTTAACATTGTTTCTGTGTTTAGAGCTGGAATAAAAAAGTATGGAACCAGCTTCAAGAATTTTCCTATCCTTCATGGTTATGCAAAAAGAAAGTGATTGTGTGAAACATTATTTCCTAAACAGATAATTACATCAATTAAGATACAAAAAATGGAATAAACTCTTGTTAATCTGTTTGATTTTTCCTTTTTTTAAATGTTTCATTATTTATTAAAGTTTTTGAGTGGGCTATAATCTTGATTTGACAAAGCTTTCTTGGAGGTGGGATAAATAGGATGATCGCAAGGAGCCCGTCCCACCCCAGCATCACAAAGGCAGGTAAGTTGTTATATTAAGCATTTTGTTTCCTCTAATCCAAATGAAGGCTTTCTAAACACAAGGATATAAATAAGTCTCAGTTTGCCTTTTTTTTAAAAGTAAGTTGAAATTCCCCTCATTGTTATAAACAATGGCTCACTACCCCTTTAGAAAACGTTTGTCATTTCAAATGAAAAACAAATTTCTTAGCTAAATGAAACTGTCAGTCTAAATCTGACAAGGATCTACATTTGGCCTAGTTTTAAAGCAGTTGATATATTTTTACATTATGTTTTGAATTTGGGTTCGATTCCTGGAACCCAGGTAGGGGATGGACAATAACGGCACATGTCTATTTTTCTAAAGAGAGGTGTGCACAGCATCTAAATGAAATGTCTGTTTTGAATTTAAGGGTACATTGATGAGCCTTTGATACCTGTTTAATTTGTGGTGTATTTGTTTTAAATGTTGAAGTGATCAGTTCCAGCTGCAGCAAAGCATCCCTGAAACACAATACCTCTATTTTCTATCTGTACAGTTGTTAGACAATTGTTTTCTTGAAAGGCTGTATTTTCTTCATGATGGACCTTTCAGCAGTCCTGCTCTGTAATTAATTCACATTGAAACCCATCTGTCCAGATATTTTTCTCACATATGGTGTTATATCTACGTTTTATTAACCATTTTAAGCGCGAATATATGTCTGGTTATCCTAATTTATTTCTCTTATTTTCTTGTATTTTGCACAAGCTTAAGCTCGGTTTTAAACATTACTATTTATATCATTGTTGGATATGTTACTTGATGTTTTTTTTTCCTTTTTTTTTCTTTTTTCAATTTTAATAAATTACGGATTCATCCAGCTTGGGTCTTATATCTGTATATATTAACTAGTTCAGCTTCTGTTTTAAAACTATGATTCATTTATGATGTTATAAGGATGAGATGATTTAAAAACCTTGCTTCTTTTTATATTGTAAAATACAGTCTCTTGTCGCTGCCAAGATTGTTCAGAATCCAGCTTATTTTCCCTGCAGACTGAGTGGGAATGCATCATTTAGTAGCAGTGGGGGAATGAGACTGACTGGTGATGAGGATGCTGCCTCATCACCGGGATACACGACCATCCTCCTCTTCCTCCTCCTCCTCCTCTTGAAGGAGCATCTTTTCCCCCCGTGACGTCATGACAGCAGCATCAGCTGTTAGCTCCGCCGTTGTTAAAGCCTCTCCGCTGGCCGTCGCTCCCGGCACAAAGGAAATATATGAGATCCCCTTCAATCCCTGAAATGGCGACACAGGAGGTTCAGATGAACGAGACTCTGGCCCACCTGAAAACCGAGTCCGAGTCGCTGAAGACCAAGCTGGAGGAGGAGAGGGCGAAACTGCACGATGTCGAGCGTGAGTCCTGAAAATGGAGGGGCCTCCATGCATCTCCGCTCCTGGCTGCTCACAGTCAGCGGAATAACAGCACATCTCTGTTATTATCACCGCACGGTGCTCAGGCTGAGCTCGGTTGTTCTCTGGGAGGGAATGTGTGGGTAGATTATTGATTTAATGGGCCGGATGTTGCCGACGAGGAACCAAATGTTTCCTCCTCGATAGCTTCCATCCTAAAACGTTCACTTGTTTCCTCTGATGCTCTACAAAATGCTGTTTTTATGGATATTTATATTGGGTTTGTGCAACAGAAACGAAGGTTATTTCTATTATGCTTTAGTATGATAATTCAAATATTGATGTTGTATGTGCAGCAATAATGTGAATCATTTCTCCTATAAAATAAACTTTTTCATATTTTTCTTATGTTTCACAAACGTTAACTGGTTATGTTGGGATTTTATGAGGTCAACCAAGATAGAGGAGAATATGACTGAAAAATGGAAATTATTACAAGGTTTTTCTATTTTTTTATGATAATTGAGAGGTGTGGCACATCTTTGTGTTAAACCACTTCATACTTTATACTGCCTTCTAAATTCACCTCAATGTTAATCAGAGTCCACCTGAAACACATTTTTATTTTGGTATAAAAACTGATGTATTAAGTTCTCAGAGGTTTTTTCATAGAATACTGATGAGCAACCGTCATCCTGAGGTCTAAGGAACACATTACACATGTCCGAGGTAGATATGCAGACATGTTTAGACCAGGGATAGGTTACAAAACATAGCGTGTAAATATCAGAGTACTCTAAGATAGACAGCGTATATATAAACTAACTGGCTTGAGATTCCGAGCTCAGGTGGGATTTTTGGTTGAATGACCATAAATGAGCCCTAAAAGAGATTGAAAAATGTTGAGTGAGACCAAAATTTAAACGTATGAGGAAAACTAACACTGCACCTCACCCTCAATGTGCCATTCCTATGAGGGAAATATGGTGGCGGCAGCATAGTGCTGTGGGATGGCTTTTCTTAAGAAGCAACTGGGAAGCTGCTTTGGAAATATTTGATGGATGGAGTTCAATATGCTGAGAGAAAAGAGTTGAAAGATCATGACTAACTTTAGAAGGCTTTTTAACACACTTTATCTGGCTGCAGTTCATCAGGTGGCAGAGAAGGTGGAAGCCCTGGGTCAGTTCATCATGAAGACCCGTAGGACTCTGAAGGGACACGGCAACAAAGTGCTGTGCATGGACTGGTGTAAGGACAAGAGGAGAATCGTCAGCTCCTCACAGGTCACAGATTCCCTGTTCCTCTTTGAATCTTACTGCTACTCGCTTTAAAACACGGTTTTAGTTGAAGGCACGGGTTCTCCCTTTGCTAAATATCTGTTGTTTCTCAACATAGGATGGAAAGGTGATTGTATGGGATGCCTTCACCACCAACAAGGTAAGTTTTATTTCACTTTACACAACCTTTTACCTGACTTTAAAATCCACAATCCCTCTAAAGTTTAGTTACACTTAAAAAATAATTATTTGGAAAATCTTAACAAATCTTCAAAGCATAAACATTATACCTATTTAATGCTTTCAGTCCAGCTCTCACTTTATTCATTAAAGGAAATAGGAAAGTACAGAATGATGCAGAAGGGTTTTTTGAACCATATTTTTTTTTATTTGCACTTTTTAAAGTTCTGTTTAAAATCTGGCTTCTTTTCTATGCTCATTATTATCCTAAGAAACTCGATTCTAACATTATATTGTCTACTATGTCCTTATAAAGCAATTGAAAATGGATGAGAGAAAAAAGTCACAGACTTCAAACTCTGTTTACAGTAGATTATTATAATCTGAAATTCATTTCTTCAAGACACAGAAAAAAGCATAGCTAAGTATTGCAACACCTTGTTCTTGTGCTAAAATATAATTTTTCACAGATTCAGCTAAATAGACCTGATGCAGGCTTTGAATTATGGATTAAACAGCTATCGTCTACATAAATATGAATATACATAAATATATTTAAAGAAAATGACTAGATTGAGATAGGAAGTTAGCTAACAAGTTTGACCATTAGAGCTAAATATTTTCTACACTGTAATCCAAAATATTCCCCCTTTTATCTATTTAAAAGTAATCTTCAAATCTTCTAATATCCATGATCCTCATCCTGTCTGTGCTGTTTTTATCAAGCCTGACGGTTCTCTGCAGTCTCTGCCATCCATTCTCATGCTGATTTGTGTTTTGATGTTCATTAGGAGCACGCTGTGACAATGCCTTGCACCTGGGTGATGGCCTGTGCCTACGCTCCATCTGGCTGCGCTGTGGCTTGTGGGTGAGTATGTTACAAGCCGTGGCAATCTAGTTCAATTGCTCATTTACAGTTAGTAAACTGGGCTTGTTTTCTGTCACAGGGGCCTGGATAATAAATGCTCTGTGTATCCTCTCTCCCTGGACAAGAATGAAAACTTGGCTGCGAAGAAGAAGTCAGTGGCGATGCACACAAATTATCTGTCTGCCTGTAGCTTTACCAACTCAGACATGCAGGTGAGAATATGTAAAAAAAAAAAGGGCTCTCTGACTCTGCTAATGATTCACAGAACCCCTGGTTATCTGTCCTGGTCACATGACGCCTCTTACAGCAAGCAAGCTATTTACAGTCAGGTGTTATGTAACACCTCCAAAAAATATGAATTCCTCCTGAATCCTCATATTTTGTTTGGAATTCTAGCAGGAATTTATGTCTTTAGGGTTACTTGGAAGTGAAAGAAAAAGAAAAACAGGTTTTATTATACCAAAGTAGGAAAAATTGGCTGTCGGAGTGGCAAAGCGGTTAGACTGAAGAAAGCTGACTGGTACAAACAAGACTAAATGATATATATGCAAAAGAGCATTTTAAAAGTTACATTCTCAGACAAATAAGAAAAGCGTATCTCAGAAAGAAAAAAAACAGCGAATTTTAATGAAATGCCATATCCAAGTCAAAAAGAAGAGAAAATAGCAGCTGGCCAGCAGGAAGGTTAAAACTGTACAAATATTCAGTTGGAAAAGTAGAAAATCTTCATGGAAAACGTGCATTTTTAAGTTATTATTGCATGCATTTGATCCAACGCCCTTCTTTTGCTGCAGTTTAAGTTCCAAATGCTGCAATCGTTTTAGTATTTGCATATTTAAAGACTTCGATACTTTTCATGTTCTTACTCTCATTTCTTTTTTATTAATCGCCTTAAATTCTTGATTGAGTTTAGGCCTCATTCTCACGTATAATTATGCTTCAATCTAAAACCATTTTATTCTAGCTGTAAGTTTAGGGTGCTTGTCCAGCTGGAGGTTTAATCTCCACTCAGTTCATCAGGTTTTCTTCCAGGTCTGCCCTACAATCTTCTTTCTGTCAACTCTCTGCCACTGCTGAAGAGATGCATCCCCATAACATGATACTGACATAACAGAGATGATGTGTTCATGATGCTGCATAGTGTTAGTTTTCTGAATCAAGGCAACCAATGCAAGTTTGTTTGCAAACTAGGTCATTCCAGGTACTGTACATGACGGACAAAAAAAAAACATGTAATGCATCGAAAGAATAGATTTAAATATTTAAACTTTACATCCAAATAAAGAACTATTTAAAAAATAAGTTTAAGACAAATAATAATCTAAGGTGTCATAAAACTCAACACATGAAGTCATCTTTTAAATTTATGGAAATGCTACAGTAAACAGTAGGGAATTTCAGACTTGATTTAGAAGAATTTAAAGGTTTTTGCATATTTAAGGTTTAAGGGAATAATTAACGCTCTTTTTTCCCACCTGTTTGTTTAGGTGGACAGTAATGCTTTGGTTGGTTTATTAAGTTTTACGGCACACTTTAAGAGAACTGGTTACTCTGTGCTTCTCAGTAAATGCAGACATAGATGTGGAAACTGTGAATGAATTTCATTTGACTTTGGCTTCACTTTGTGTTGTTCTCTCACAAAAGATCCATCAAATGTTACGCTCTTAACAACACTAAATGTTAAAAGGTTCAGAGGATGTGAAGGCTTTTTTGCAGCGCTCTGTATTTCAAATAACTTTCTCCTCTGGCATGTTTGTGTTGAAGATCCTGACGTCCAGTGGTGATGGGACATGTGCCTTGTGGGACGTTGAAAGCGGCCAGTTGCTGCAGAGCTTCCACGGCCACGCTGCAGACGTGCTCTGTCTGGACCTGGCTCCATCTGAGACTGGAAACACGTTTGTTTCAGGGGTGAGGACTGCCTGTGAAACTCTGTTTGAAGCCCATTTACACTTTGGAAGTATTTCCTTGGGTTAAATGTCACTTAATCTCACGACAGGGCTGTGATAAGAAGGCTAACGTGTGGGACATGCGTTCGGGACAGTGCATTCAATCCTTCGAAACTCACGAGTCCGACATAAACAGTGTGCGGTACGTCACCGAGCTGATCTTCCTTCATTCTGTTCTTCTTTATCTGTTAAAAATAGGTGACAAGTACTACAGTATTTATGTCCACGTGTTCTTTTTCAATAGATACTATCCAAGTGGAGATGCTTTTGCATCTGGTTCAGATGATGCTACAGTAAGTACCCTAAGAGAAAGATCCACACTTCACAGAAAGCTATTAAAACTAAATTAAAGTGTTATACATTAACTTTAGAAATTAAAATTCCCCCTTTTTTTCCCTCTTAGTGCCGTCTGTATGACTTAAGGGCAGACAGAGAAGTGGCCATTTATTCCAAGGAGAGCATTATCTTTGGAGTATCCAGCGTTGATTTCTCACTCAGCGGTATGAATTTCTCCTATTTTGTCTCCTGCATCGCATGCAGGTATTGCTTTCAGTAACCACTACATCTCTTTGTGCCTGTTTATGACATTTCTAGGTCGGTTACTGTTTGGCGGATATAATGACTACACCATAAACGTGTGGGACGTTCTGAAAGGAACGCGGGTCTCAATTCTATTTGGACATGAGAACCGGGTCAGCACACTGCGTGTGTCCCCCGATGGGACGGCCTTCTGCACTGGATCCTGGGATCACACTCTTCGGGTATGGAGGGGGGTGGGGTTCTCTCTTTCTCATCATTCCTACCACATTAATTGTACTCCTTTGGTTATATCTGCAGTTTATTTTCTTTTTGTTTTTTCTCCAGATCTGGGCCTAAACCCATCACCATGGATCAGATATGCTAGAACTAAAGGCACACTGATGTTTCTGTTCGCTAGCATACAATCAGAAAGATAGAAACTCAGTTTAGGTTGTACGTAGGGCATATCAATAGTATTGTACATACTCTTGTCTTCTGGTCAGGGTAGATTTAAATATTCAAGAGCTATCTAACTAAATGCCACGCTTGCATTACAATGACTGAAAGGAATTAGCACAGAATTACTTCACATTGCAGAAAATATGAATGGTAGAGACTTGCACTGGCGTAGGATAAAAGTGACACAATCAAGTATTGTATTGTATGTGGCCACATAAAGGACAATATTTATTTGTTTTCTTCAATGATGCTAGTCAAAGATGCACTCTGAGGAGGAAAACCAAATATATATAACATGACTGGGAAGGAGGGATGGAGAGCAGAGTCCTTTTCTTGGATTAAAATAGGTTGGAATAAGGTTAACAAAAAAAACCCCTCTGAGATGTGATAAGAAATCACGTAAAATACAAATAAGCAGAACAGTAATGTTGATTTTTATTTAAAAGGGAAAAAAGTGAATGAAGTCCAGGAGAATAATAAAAAAATGTGAATAGCCAACTTTATTCAAGTATATTATATTTACAGATTAGTTTATGATGTTGCTTTTTTTGTTTGTTTTACAGTTTTATGATTGGGTTATTCTTCTAATGTATAATTTAAAAGGTTTCCAGAGTTCTTTACATTTAAGAAAGGTTGAAAGGATGTACTCCTTCCCATGCAGCTCTGCAATGGCTGTGATTTCATATCCACTGTAATTATTTTGCTGTAGTTTAGTGTACAGATATTCAAGGGACTGTTACTCAGAATACTACAAACCCAATAAACCAAGTTTTGAATATCATTGATGTCTCTCTCACTTTATATCAACTGTGTTTATCACTTTTAATTATCTTTTTATCGTAGAGATGTACCGACTTGTTTTTTATATTCAATATGAATATAGCTTTTAAAATGGTTAAATCCTCTAATTAACTCCATGAATGTCATACAAACAACTCTGGGCCACTCTTACCACTCTTAAATTCAAATTGTATTCCTTCCCATTTATTTTGTATCTATAAGCACAGCATCATCATTCTATATCAGCGTGTTTGTTAACTCTCCTTTTTTGTTGTAGTTAAATATCAAACCATTTCAGAGATAGATTAAATATGCCAAAAGCATGAATCTAACTTAATTGAATTGCATATTAATATCTGAGGACCTAGTGTTGGTCGCTGTTCTCATCTGTTTGGTTCTGATCCCCATTTGGAACCGTTGTGTAACAGATTATGATCCCTCATCAATCCAAAGTAACTGCGAATAACCTCCTGCTGCTAGATATTATTTATTTAATCAGTAAAATCACATTTAATTACTGAAGACTGTAAGTGAAATGTGGGGAAAAAGAATCTGTATTTGCCAAAATGGGTAAAAAAGAAATTACTTCCAGTCAGTACAAAATACCTACAGCAGAGGGCAACATTTCCTATCTGAAAAACTCAGTATAAAACCAAAGCTGCAAAAGTACTAAAAAAAACAGAGGGTTGAAGTGACCAGTGGTAAAAAGCTGTAAATAAATGTGCTTCATTAATACTCAAAATGTGACATTTATTAGGCTGACATTAAAATGTTGTTATAGTTTTTATGTCATTAAATTTTAAGCCAATTAGCAAGTTCTTTCTTTGTTATAATTACCATCCACACATTTCAATATTAACTCTTCTTCATCCAGCTGGGCCCAAATCAGGAAATAAGCACAACTACTTCTTTTTCTACTCTAATCCAATTAATCTTCACATCAAGTATTGTTCAGTAAACTGACACATTTCCTATGTGAGAGGAGATCAAACGGCAGTTAAGCAAAGAGAAGCACCAGACAGAAATCAGTGAGACTCCGTTAACAACAATGTCTGTATATCAGTCTGCTTGTAGATATTACTGTACAACCTCCATCAATCAATGTGTTATTTTTACACATGAATAAAAATGGGGCATAAAAAGTCTTGTAGATCACCACCAGCTTCTGAAATAAACCAGCCCATCTCACACCATTAGCCTACTTGTCATCCTCCTCTTGTTTAGACGCATAAACCCATTGTGTTGCTGCCATGTGATTGGCTTAGTACAAATTTTCAACATACAGTATGTCAAATCAGTGCAAACATGCAAACCAACTGGTTAGGAATCTAGCGATTTAAGAAGCTTTGCTAGGTTTCATGGCAGTTGAAATATTTCTTTTGATATTTGAGAATTATAAAAAAAAACTTTTTTTTGTTTTTTATTCTTTAAAATTAAAGAAAGCTTATTTTTCAAATCACTGATACAGTTTTTTAGTTGTTTTATTATCTTTATAAATGCATGTCTTCTTTCCTGTCACTAAGAAACTTCTTGTTTAAATGGAATAGTTTAAAGTAAGTCATTCAAAATATGACTCATTTTTTGCCTAACTATCTAAAAATATACAGATTTAAGATTAAAAGTAGAATTAGCATATTCCTTCAATAGTACTGATGTTGTACATGTGTACATGCTTATACACTTGTTGAATATTATAGTTGTTTAAATGATAAAAAGTAGAAATGAAGGTTATTGGGAGCGGTTTTGTGCCTGAAATAGCTTGGACAAATGACTTACATCGAAAGTGCTCCTAGAATGAGCAATTTCTCACGACAAGATAGAAACGATAAATTACTTAGATAACAATTCAGTCCTATTTAACTAACTTCACTGTATTTAACTTTTTATATAACTCCAAAAACAAAATAATACACCTAAAAATTACAAACTTCACATATGTAGACCACCCTTTTTTGTGTGAGGGAGCTTCTAAAGAAATTTTCAACCATAGCTTTATATCACCAACAGTCGTTTTTTCTGTACATGTCAGACTTTTTGGGCTGTTTCTAAAAGAAAACCAACAAAAAAAACCCCACAAATGAGGGGAACTTTGTGTTTATTCACGATAAAGTATTCATTTTTAAAATGTCTTCTGCTTGTATATGAATTACTTGAAAAGTGTTTTATTAATTCATTTAATTATTGTCTTAGAACATATATTATTTAGTTATCAAACATATAACACTATTGTTTTAATGTAACTCTTGACTTTGTTTCTTCTAATGTTGAAGTTTGTTGTAAATGCATTAGTTCAATAAAAAAAAAAAGTGTTCACGAAAAAAAGCCGGAAATGTGTCATCCTGGGTTTACAAAAAGCGGAAGTGACGTAACAAGACGCTTTTGTCGGTCTTCCTAAAAATATTGGACGACCAATGATGATATTATATCTAAAGTAGCTGTTTTAAAAGACAGTGAAACAAGCAGCTTAACAGCTATGGGTTAATATTTATTTAAAGGCATCTAATATTCGTATGTTATAGCAGAAAAGCTGCTAGAAAAAGCGAACTGTTTGTTGTCAAAATGAGCGATGTTGTGGAGAAAACGCTGACAGCCCTGCCAAGTCTCCTCTCTTTAGACTCTCAGCCTGGCTCTGCTAGGCTGTCGACCAACTCTAAATTAGGAAACCTCATCAGAGGAATCACTGAACTCACATCTAAACATGTAAGTCTCATCTAAAGATCACAACTGCGACTTAGCTGTTACTACGTTAGCCTGCTAAACTGCTAAGTCTTCCATTAAAATATGTTAATCCCCTGTAAACGTATCGTACGTTATAATGATGTAAATGCAAACGGTCTGCTGGTCGCAGATCAGTAGACGTTTGGTAAATTTAGACTTTTGAAAGACTTTTGCTCAGCGGTGCGTTCAAGTGCTTTCTTTTGGCTTAGACGGTTGAAATTCGATGCGTAACAACATCATCTGTTTTTAAAATTATCACCTGAGCTGATTTTATTTAGTTATATACTTTATAAAAGCAAAGTAATTTAATTCAAACTTTTTATGATAATGTACTTTTTATCCCTGCTGAGATGTGAACTACTGTGAACTTAAAAGGTTTCCAGCATAGAAAACAATGTGGATTGAGGTCTTGAAGAAAAACAAGAACATCAAACATTTACAGTTTAGAAATGTTCTCCAACCCATGCAAAGACTATTTAGCTAAACACACTTATTTAGTTTCCTGACACAAATTGCAAGTCAGCCTTTCACAAAGGAGCAACGCAGTGTATTTAGACATCTAAAGGGTGAAAAAGGATGCTGAACTTCAAACTGAGATTCAAAATAAAGAAAAATTGGTATTTTTAGTGAATTTGGACCTTTGCACAGTTGGCAGATAACCTGGGAGATGATGCTGGGGTTCCCATGCGCTAACTACACTGCCTGGCCAAAATAAAAGTTGCCACCTGGATTTAACTAAGCAAATAGGAACAAACCTCCTATTGGATAAG
>JAUZNJ010067526.1:0-30059 GCA_034780135.1 Jordanella pulchra
AAAACATATGGTAATATACTAACAGAACAAACCGAATCAAACATTCCCCCATAAAACATAGTGCTGGCATCAATCATCCTGTAGGAGATTTTTTTGTGTCTGAGGAGAGCTGATCCAAACTGGAACGAAGATAATGAATATGTCAGAGTGACAAGAAAATCTTTACTCTGTAGCTATAGATAAGAAGAATTTTTTTTTATCAAAGTAGGTTTTATGTAAGATTGTTTAAAGTCTAAATCTAATTTATATTTTTTAACAAGTTTTGGAAAACCCTGTTGACCAATTTATAAGCCCAGTCTTACTCTGTTTGACCTGTTCAGTAAAGAATATTGAGCAAATATTTTTATTTCTAAACAAAAAATGAGTAGAAAGACTTGCAGCTGTAATTACAGATACTACTGAAAATACAACTGCACATTCATTAAATTTTATTTATAAACAGTTTCGAAGACCAAGTATCATTTTGCTGAGATGTCTGAATGTTTTTTGAGATAACCCCCCCACCACCACCACCACCCAAAAACAGAATTTGTGTTATTTTCTGTGGAATTATAAAACGTTTTTCACTTAAAGGGTTTCTTCTCAAATGTAAGTTAATAATCACATATTGTCCGACTGCAAAGACAAAACAATCTTTCAATCGTCTGAGCTTGATGCTCATAATAATGCCTTTGGAGCTCAATCGTTATTTCTTTCTTAGATCAACGTTGTATTCCTGTGTACCCATTTTTAGCGCGTAAACCTGTTTGTAGGGCTAAGAAAAATATTGTTCTGTTGTATCCTAGTCACAGGACCTAAGTGATGTTATGTAGCCAGGAGCCAGACTCTGTAGGCACCCATGTGTTTTTCCTGAGGACCTCTGATTATCTGGACTTCATAATCACACTGTATGTCTCGACTTGATTTCTTTCAACAGGCCATTCTTTTTCTCTGGAGGGATTAGTCTCATATGAGACTGAAGCTGACATGATTTCAGCCATGATAATCCTCATTTTCACAGTCGTCATCCTAATGATCCCATATAGTGACGGCTTTATACACAGAAGAACTTTGCATTGCCCCATGAGCACAGACTAATAGACTGTAGCATGGAAAGCTTTCAGAGGGATCCTCTAGAGTAATCAAACATCACATTTGACCTTAAACAGCTTCTAAAACATGCTTTGTAACAAAGCTAAATTTAATTAAACCCAAATTAAAGCACCTTTTAATCTTTTCCTCCAAACACCAATGTGGCACAAATCATTTAAAACCCACTGAGCTGAAGTTTGGCTTTCGAAATTCCACGCTGAGTTCTAGCTTCTGAAAATCAAACAGTCCCAAATTTGAGGCCCAACATATTGCAGGATATTGAATTAGTGAATGATTAAAACACAGAGCAAGCATTTCTGCTAATACAAAACTGTGTCATAATCCTCTTTTTATTGAATTTCTCAAGGAATGATTAGCCAATGTCATGCTGTGTGGAAAGTGCACAGCATATTTTCTGTAATAGCTGCAACCGGGACAGGGCTGTTATGTGTCATAGCCATACCTCTTCATCTACAGGTAGATAAGGTTAATTCACTGTCTAATGGGCCAGGGAACTGATGAACCATTTGATGTTAAAGGGTAATTGCCTACAGTACGTCAAAGTGGTGTGTTGTGTGTGTGGTAACTACAATTTGTGGGTGGTGGAAAAAGTACCAGTCTTGGAGTCATGGATATTGCCACCACACGGTTAGTGGCTATTGCTAACATCATTAAAAAGCAACCTACAGCACTGCCTAAGACCTCTGTACTCCTTATGATTTCTACACAGCTGCACTGACATAAGAGGCTTCCCCCAATCATTGCTGTCACTATATTGTCATGGCCCATCTCACACCACTTATAGATGCTCCTTCAAGTGTACATCTGACTCCTAAGCTGTCCAGAACACTTTAAAAGAATGAAGACACTGGGCAGAGAGCAGACCTTGGAGGGATATGTAAATCAAAAGCTCCAACCGATCCTGACACAGATGTCTTTGCATGGAGGAGTTAAACTGACATTGAGCAGATTGAAGATTTACTTTACTCCTCAGGGCTGTAGGGACACAGGGAGAGCAGTAGTCATGGAGACGAACCCCTGCACGGCTGTCAGGCCTGTTTAATTATTCAGGACCACCATCACTGAGCATCAGCAGGGCATCAACTGCATCCACTAAAAAGGCTGAAGGACAACTGACAACTGCATGGTCTACAGTTTGGGGTGTGTTAACCTCATAAGCATGTGCCGACAGGAGCAGAAATATCTTGGATACAGCTTCCTTCAGGAAATGGCGAAGTGATAAGTGTATTTATTGGTTATTTAATCTGCGATCTATAACCACAAAAAAGATAACTAAGATAACACAGTCTGTTGGTCTAAATTAGCTTAGGAGGCTAAAAGCTAACATGAACTGAATAAATAATTCTATCAATTTTCTTCCGCTTAATCTGTCAGTGTTGCAGTGGGGTTGGTGTCTATCTCTAGTAGTCTATGGACAAAAGACGGGGTACACCCTGAACGGTCAGCCATTCAGACATACTACCATGCACACACACAGTCTCACATCTAAGAATAATCTAGAAAGGGGAAATTAGCTAATAATCATTTTTGGACTATAGGAGGAAGCTGGAGTACCTAGACAGAACCCGCACATGCATGGGGAGATGCAAACAATATGCAGAAAGACCCTGGGTCAGAAATCAAACCCAGGACCTTCTTGCTGCAAGGCAGCAGTGCAATCAATTCTACCTCATGCAGCCTTGATTAAGTAATAAAGATTTTTCTACCACAAATGATATTAATGCTTCATAAAAAAAACAGGTGAGTCCGCTCAAAATGTATATTCTTGGTTAAAAGGGGATATGCTGCTTGGAAAAGCATTAGGCATTGAATGTGTTTTTATATACCTTTCATTTATAAGTTAGAAACACAAACTGATTACTGTGATTGAGTAACGCAAAATAAAATAGATAGAGTTTTAAAGAGGGCTGAACGGTGGAGCAATGGGTAGCATGGTTGCCGTGCAGCAAGAAGGGTGCGGGTCTGATTCCCGGCCCATGGTCTTTCTGCATAGAGTTTGCATGTTCTCCCCATGCATGCGTGAGTCCTCTCCGGGTACCCCAGCATCCCCCCACAGTCCAAAAAAAATGTACAAATAAGTCTATTAGCACAGACCTCACAGTGACCCTGATTGAATAACTGGGAGAAGATAGATGGATGGGATTTTAGGAGAATATCTGGAGCAGTGTGATATGCATTTGTTTTCTGTTTTTCTGAGTTAATGTACTGTGGAAACATATTTGCTGCAAGTGAAGCTGCAGCAAAGATGCAGCTAAAATTTTACAAGTTCTGCGCACACAGAGACTGAAACATTACCCATTCTTGTACTTGGACTCATCCTCTTCCACTTGTCTTGGCCTGGATCACAGGAGCAGCAGTCTCAGAAGAGACCCATACCTCTCTCTCCCCATACACCTCCTCTGGAGGAAGCCTGTGGGGCTCCAGGACCAGCCCAGAGACAGAGTCTCTCCAGTGTGTACTGGGCATTCCCTGGTCTTCCTTTCAATGGGACATGCCTGGAGCTGCATACTCTCAATGTAGAGGGTAAGCAGCTGTACTGTTTCAGGGATCATGTTTTTTTTTAGATCTGACCCAGATATCATGACCATAGATAGGTTATGAATGTAGACCAATCTGTAAATAAGGTTTGTCTTTTGGCTCAGCTCCCTCTTCACCACAATGGACTGGTTCAGCTTCCACTTAATCTGTCTGTCAATCTCCCACTCCTTTTCTCCGTCACTCTTGAACAGAACCCTACAATCCTTGAGGAGTTCCAGCATCCTTGGCTAATTGTGTTTTGTTTTGTTTTTTGCAAAATAGCTTAAATGTAGGATTTTTCCTCTATCCTTATCTGTCTTCACATCTTTCCACTAAGCATCCTTGTTGAAGCTTAGGAAACGCATCCATAGAACAGGATGTTGCAATCACAATAGCTGAAACAAATTATCATCAATCGATGTGCTTTCTACAAAAGTGGGTTTCTTCTTCTTTCATAAGGATCAGATTTGCACAACCAATATACTATCCAAACTGAGCTGTGGACCACAGCAGCTAAGTTGGGATAAGGTTAGCTGTTTAGTTAGCATTCGCCTTTTGGCTTCTTTTCTGACTAAAACTGTCTTTTCCAATTAGATTAAGTGGACAGTCATGTCTCATTAGATCTGCAGTTGTACTATTTTTAGTTTTTGATGAAAGGATGAAATTCAGGCTGCAATCTTTTTACGTGGCACTGTACTTGTGCACGCCACACATTACTCGGACAGTTTTTGGTTTTGAGCTTGGCTACAGTTTCTCCATGAGAATTTAGGGTTTCTCTGATATCTGAGTTTTCTGAGTTTCCTGCTGACTTTGGTTTCTTCAAACCCACTGGTTAAAGGCAGATACCTAAAATTCTAATAACAAATACTTAAAAATTGTGTGACGTTGATGATTCTCATTTTAATGCATAAAAGACAAAGAAAATAAAATATTGATTAATTATGTAAAAATACTATAAAAGACAAAATTCTGTCTTACAAAGCAGAACGTGTTGCCATAGCTATACCCTTTTCATGATAAGTAACACAGTGAAACGCTAAAGGCTTCTGCCCACACAGGTCCCTAGCGTCATATTTTTAGCCTTGGCATTTTTCTAAATGCATTTCTACAGTTCAAAACTCTTAGTATTGCATAATTAAAATTGAGCTGTTAGCAGTATTTCCAGTCTCTCTATGTGGCAGAAAGACAAGAGCATCAAAGGACACCAATAGTAACACTTTACTACAGTCTTGAAATGTGTCTGGCATCTGAAGATTACAGCAACTTTGGGATCAGTTTGAAAAAAGCTTGATTTAGAGGCAATACGACTACAGAAAAGAACTAAAACAAGAAAACAAAGTCAGAAACTGATGTAGAAGAGACACCCCCCTATGCTGTAGGGTTGAGATCAGGGCTCTGTGCAGGTGTGTCACATTCATCCACATCTTCGTGGACCCTGCTTTCTGCACAGCCCTGTTGGAAGAGGAGGGAGCCATCTGTGAACTGCTTCACCAAAGTTAGAGGGCACATAATTGTCCAAAATCTTTTGGAATACTGAGGCTTGTCATCTTAGCCTCCCTAGTCCTTTTTATGGGAACTGAGGGGCTAATCAAAGCTTCCCTAAACCAAATATTGCACTTGCCACCAATATTGGGAGTAATTGTGTTGAAGAGACTTTTTATAAAGGCACTGTCTCTGCTCTGTGAAGAAATTTAACTGCAGAGCTGAGGAACTGCAGTGTGGGTGGATGTTCATCATACCTTGAACACAGACTGAGAGGAGAGACGATTGATCAGAGCCACTGATTTACTGACAGAAAAGCTCTGGCTAAAGAGCTGAATGTTTCTTTGATTTGTTTGTGCAGAATTAAATACTTTATTTACCTTAGTTAGTAACATATTTTACCTAAAGAGGCTCCTCACATCATCTAAACACTGACTGACAGCTGGCTGTTCATATGTATCTCTTTATTATTGTTGGCTTCTTTTCTAGAATAGTGACCCCTGTTTAATTCTACTGCTTGAAAAGCGTTATTTTTCAGATTCATTCCTATTTGATAGTCAGTTTAAGGCAGTGAACATAAAAAAAAATAAGATAATATAGTAAATATATAAAAAAGTATTAAATCTCAAAAACATCCAATGTGCCTTATTGTTTTTTATTATAAACAAGAAATGCATCTACATTAATACATTGTACCTCACTTGTCCCGTAACACTCATGTGTAGTCCTTTTAATTATTTAATTCTTCAATATAAAAACTTCTTATATTTCATAATTTAATTTCCAGTTTTATAGGTTCAGATAATGGAAAAGTTACCCAAGATCTTCAACATTTTACATCTCAAAAAAGTAACTGGATAATTACTTTGAATAGCAATTTGTTACTTTAATTGTACAGTAAATGAGTTACAACTCTGTTACTTTTTTTCTCCAGATGTTTCAAACACGGCTTGCCACAATACAGTGATATGAATACTATTATCCTGGCAGCTTCCAAACAAAGACTCACTGTTTAGCTTAGAGAAGCACCATTCTTCACTCCAGTGAACCTGCCCCCACTGCTCCAGAGTCCAGTTGGTGCATATTTTACACCACTGCAAAGCTTTGCAATGCACTTAGTGATGTATGGCTTGAATGCAGCTGCTTAGGCATGGAAACCTATTGCATAAAGTCCTCTACAGAACCCTCCAAATTAAGTTTGGAGGTTTGTATTGACTGACCCTGCAAAATATTGCTGACCTCTGGGCACTATGCGTGTCAGTAGCTCCTGCTCCGTTAGGGATCAGTTTATGCTATCTACTACATTCCCAATCCTTTCCATCACTTTTACTCTGTTCTGATATCACTGACAAATAACAGTAATTTTTGTTTTCAGGGGTGAGGTCATTTTACAACTGGTTTTGTTTCAGAGATGGCATTTGCTTACAGTACCACACTGAGCTAACAACACATTCTTTAGTAAAAGCATGTCTACCTGCTTGATTTTATCCATTTGCGACTGTGAAAGTTATTTGAAAACCTGGCTTCAATTATTTGAATTGGTAAGTGAATACTTTAGACAATATTCTGTAGGTTAGTAAGTTAACCAAAAACAAATACATCATTATAAAACATAAAAATACTAAATCATTCTGATATTTCCCATAACCGACTGAAAAATAGCCCTCCATCTTTGATCTTTTAACAAAGGTTAAACACTGTGATTTTTTTCCAAGCAGGAATCTGTTTATTCCTGAGTTTTGTTAGAACTGCAGCCAAGCCGGCTCTGCATTTTTAAATATGAGCCAATGCCTGTCAGTTTCTCTTTAATTGTTAATAGAAACTTTTAAAACTTTAACTAAAATATGGAAAACATGGATTAATTAAGTAGGTCCATCTTCCTACTTAGATCAAAAAAATCCTAAATGAGAGTAAAAAGCCCCATATTCTTAAATTCCTTGGAAATTCATTTAGACCTAAATTTAGTTGAGAACCTTGAAGTTTGCCATTTGTAAATAATAAATACTAGTAAATACTATAGTAAATACTCTTCCTCAAAGTAACAAATGCAAGGACTTGTTTCTCAGAATCACGCCTGGACTTTATTTGGGATTTGTATGACAGGTCCTGTTTGAAAATAACACCAAGATTTTTTTTTACTTTATCTGAGATTAATTTAATCCCATCTAAATGAAGTGACTGACTAATCTGTGTATTTTTCAGGGACTCTGGTCCAAAGCCAATTACTTCTGTATTATCAGGATTTATAGTCTGTTATAGCAGAGTACCATCGGCAATTACAATTACATGCCTTAGTTATGATTTTTTTTAATAAAATTAAAAAATACTTTGTGTTAAAAAAACTTTGTCTTGTATTCAATTCAAAATGATGTGCTTCTTGTTTCCAGTGGTTTAGCTAAAATCCCAAAGACATACATTGTTTTTTTTGTGTTTGTAATATGACCAAATGTGTCTAAGCTCATGAGGTTCAGCTGGTTTTTGCAAGGTACTATTCATATCCTAGACTGAAGGCTCCATCAGAATACCAAAAGGTTTTACAGTTTATGACAAAAAAAAAAAGACCAGCAACTCTTAGATAATGGAACCAAAACATCACATTTTACCAAAAAGCACACATCTTTATTTGACTGTCAATTTCATAACAATGGAATAAATTTTATATTTTAAAATACATTTCTAAAATGTACAATAACTCATCAGATGGAAAAAAAAGCAATAGAACAGCAAATACAACAATGACTATCATTACTGCAGTACAAGTACAGAATCATATTTACAAGGTTTCTTAGAACAAAAACATGTGGATCATACAGCTTAAAAGTATCAGCTGAACAAACGGTTAGCAACAGAAATATCCCCCATTTTTTTTCTTTATTCTAACAGTACAGTGGTTAAAAGGCAACAAGGTTATTACTATACTCAGACTGTCGCACAATCAGTCATGAACAGACACGTCTCAACGCTCAGTGGGGGGAGCCCTGTTCACATCCACACACGTTCAAGAATACATGGTCCTAAAGTACAGCTGTATATAACTTTCAGCAGGTATAAGGTCTTTATGCATTTTCTGCTCACTAAGGCTGCACAGTACGCTAAAACAATTCAATTAAATGATGTCATTCTGTTTTAGTAATTATGTACATAAAAAGGTAATGAATGAGGCAGAAAACAGTTAAAACATTCAGTTCTGTTCAGAAAACAATGAAGAACAGGGATCTCTTTTTGTGCTGCAAATAAAGCAAAGTTCTTCTGACATTTTCACTGTGAAAGGTTAAATAAAACATGAAAAAGAAGCTCCAGTAATTTCATGTAGGACTCCAAACAAAGGTGCTTCAAACTTAAAATCTTTCAGCTGCACAATAATCAGGAGAGGTTGTCCAGTTAAAATCCAGGTAGAAAACTTACAAATGTGAATATAATTGTTATTTTTCATATTGTGTTATATGCTAAGACCACTAACTTACTGACTTTGATCCTCTGCACTGCAGGCTTTAAACTGGCCTAACGTTGCTTTTCACTTCATCTTCAGCTTTGATCAAAGTCTAATTTCAGGTACAACACAATTTATTTTCAAAATTTCCTTTGGGATGGTTAGACCCTAATACATTTTGAGGTTTCTCATTTGCCATTTTATTAACTCCCTGCTGATATAAGTTCATTGGCAATAACAAACCAATTTCATTTTGTTCATCAGGTCAAATATAAAAGAAATATTTACCTGTTAGAGCAACGGCTGATGGATCTACAAAACAAAAGTGCATTGACTTAAAAAAAAAAAAAACAGCCCTAAGATAGGCCAACACTAAAACACCTCCGAACAAAATCTCAATAAAATATTTACCCCACTCATATTATCACTCCTTTTCCCCACTCAATATAGGTAAACATACTTGTCACTGTTAATAAATTAAGAGTTCAGCAGTTCACATTCATCAACTGGTTGTGTGTTCGTGTGCAAGATTTTTTTTTTTTCGGTTAGGCAAGCTGTGATGTTCACATTGGCTAGTGTTGTCCTGTGGCCTTTTTCAGAAGCTCAAGGTCTTTGCGTTTTTGAGCAGCAAGTGGTGAACAGCCGTAGCTCTCCAAGCCCAAGGGCAGGTAGCGCTCCTGTAGCCCCAACACTTTGTCCTCCTCCCCAGTTTGGAGCGAAACCCACGAAGGGGGCGGAGAAGCACCAAGGAACCCCCACATGGCAAGGCTGTCTGTTTAAAAGAAATAATATAATAGTGTAAAGAAAATAAGTAGAAAAAAATAGAAAAGAAAATACGTACAGAGAAATTAAATAATGAATCATAATCAGGATGACCCACAGCTGGCTGTATGCTTAAAATCTCATCTAAAGCAACCTAAGAACTACAAGGCTGCAAAAATAACTAAAATGTAAATAAAATAATCTAAGTATTGAAAGTGAATATTTTTTTGGTTCAGGCTGAGAGAGTTCAAGAGAGAACACAGTTTCCAGCAGGTAACATAAAGGCTAAACCTATTAAATTTAGGTGCTACATTTTTTCCATCTGAACTATTAACCTCCTGCTGTTATGGGACATACTGGATAAGAAGCTATTTGTAGCAGGAATCTACGAACCGCACTACCGAATGTATTCAAATGTATTCAAATATGTGAAAGAAATACTCCCTGAAAATGTTTTAGTTATTGGATGTTTTGAAATCCTCAATTGGAGATTTAAAGTGAGGAAGGTAGAAATGTCCTGTCCAGAGGTGATGCTGAGAAACTATTCCATGCATTTGCTGCTTCAAGGCTGGACTATAGTAACTCTTTACTATGAGGAAATCCACCATCTGTAGTTAAAACCTTTAAACTGATCCAACATGCTGCAGCCAGAGCTCTAATAAAAATTAAAGAGAGATTTTTATTGCAATAAAACCAAAAATCTTATTGCAGTAAAATGATTTATGTAAACTTGGTTTAATATCATCTTATAATACTGACTTTAAAACAAATTCTAAATAATCTCAGAAAACATTTGGTGAGTTAAAGGCTTACAGAAATTAGGCAACATGAGTTCTGATCAGCAGTTCTTTGAAGAAAAAAAAAAAATGTTAGTATATTTACCCTTTTTGTGCAGATCAGCAGCTTTAGCCAAACCAAAAGAGAGCAGAAGTGGAGCAACATCAACCAACCCCTCAGGCTGACCTCGTGTTGCTAAGAGTACTATTGACCTGGAGACAAGCAGAAGTGTCAGGAATCACTCAGGACAGCTTCGTTATATGGGTTATGGCTCGGTAACTATATCCTCCTCCTTCCATCAACTCACCGCTTTGGGATTCCCGTTTTTAGAAACTGTTTCATCTTTGTGTCTACCTTTGTAAATGGGGCTTTTTTGGTAACTCTTCCTGAACAGGCATCCACTGAGACCAGGAAAAACCCAGTCTGAGAAAATTGCATGGTAACCTCATTCACCTGAAGGGCAACAGGAAACATTTTCAATAGAAGAAACTAACTGGTGCGGCTAATAAAACAGGGTTTCATCTGTTTTTATATAGTGTTGCAAACTCACAGTGATAAAAGAGTCATTATGTCCTTTCTCTTTGCTGCTTAAAGACTTAACTTGTGTGTGAAGGTAGGACATCCACGGGTCACTAGAAAACACCATCTGAAACAACAATCCAACACATGATCAACTTTTTTTGTTTGTTTCTTAATTTTAAAGTGTAATAAAACAAACCTTCTTAGCCCCACAGTCTTTACAAAGCTGCGTGTTTTTAGCCGGCAGAGGCACCACAGCTGAGGGAGGCCTGGAGTACTTGGGATAGGCCTTAGCAGTACAGTTGCAGGCCTGTTTGGACGATGTAGAGGCTGTGACTTTTACTCTTTCGCAGCCTTTAGTTGAACAGTAGCTGTGACCATCCCGTCCATGTCGGGCTCGGAGGTAAAACCACAGTAAGCTGGGAGTTATGTCACAAACACAGAAGAAAGAAGCAGTTCAATAAACTTCAAGAAACATGGAGCTGGCTAAAATGAAAACTGATGTGGCAGGCTATGAGAAAGCTGACCTTTATAGGTGAACATCTGTCTCTATTAAAACCCCAACAACTCCCCAGACCTCTTCATCATTTGTTTATATTGCAAGCAGATATGAGGTCAGAGGTAAAAAAAAAAAAAAAAAAAAAAAGGTGAGAAGGTTTAAATCTCTCTAGGAGGATCCAGGGGCTATGCTCTCCTGGAAGTATATGTGGTACCATGTAATCTAAAACCTCCAATCTACTTCACTCTATAGAATAATCTAGAAAAGTTACAGGAAAGTATGAATGTTAGGTATTTATATATCATCAGGGATGGAATTCTTATCAGTCATTTATTTTCTCACTCACTTTAAAGACAGACATTTTTTATCTTCAAACAATTTCTAATAATTGCAGCATTTCCCTCTTTTTCTATTTGTTTTCCTTTAAATCATTAAGAATAAATGCCTAATCAACACGTATTCACTCCCATCACAGTAGAAGATTAAAATGCTTATATTATTATTTTTTTTTGTTAAACTGTAACTGACTGCTCTAATGCTAACATAACTGTTAAGCTTTTTAAAAACTGATATGTAAAAATGTGGCAGTTAATTTAACTCCAGATTAACAAAAACTAAACTATCATAAGTATACTAGTTTTATTCTTCTGACACCCCCTGAAGTTTTTGAATCCCCACATATATGAGGGATTGCTGTCGAGTCAATGATTCGATGCAATCAGCTGGTTTTCCAAGGATAGAAAACTTTGAACTAATCTGACTTTTTGTTTTTTTTTTATTTTAATCTTTGTGAAGTGCCTTCAGAAGACATGTGTTGTGATTTGGCGCTATATAAATAAACTGAATTGAATATGGACTGAATATACTAATTACAGAGTCTCTAAGACTGCTTAGCGCCATGGAGATTTGAAACTCCAAAAAAAAATAAAAATAAAATTAATAAAATTATAAACCCCAAAAACTAATTCAAACATTCAAATATTAAAGGAAATGGAGAGAAAACAATGCATAGAAATAAAGGGGAAAACTTCAAATCTTATTAGAGGAATTATGAAAGAGAGAAGAAGATCTATGAGCCTTTCCATCCAGATCTATATTTAATCATAACAGGCAGCAGTTTTTTCTTCCCAGTACTAGGTACTGGTGCTGGGTACTTAGCTTGTGTCAGGCAACGTCTCCTTAAAGCCTCTAATTCCAGTAACATCCGCCCAAGTTCAAGCATTCAAATCGTGGAGTTGTTAACTGCTGCCTGCGCTCTGATCACCATGATCCAATCAGGTAGCAGTGAGAGCGCAAATAGTTCAATGCTTTAGTTCTAGATGGGGAAATGTGTTACTGAAATCAAGGCTCCATTTGCTCCTTGGTGCTCTCAAGTGTTACTAAAGTCCTAATAAATCTTTCTGGTATAACCCCAACAACTATCCTCCCCTTACTTTCTTTTTTTGTGTACCCCCGATTGGATCCACACAATTCACGAAGAGGACCAATTTGGGATTCAAAACGGCAGATTTCATATGATGAGGGGCTTTCATGTCTGGCAAGTTCTAGAGAGCAAGAGAAAGTCGAGGAGCTAATCACTGCTAACAGGATATACTTGGATTTGCTCACCCAACAGGTTGGTCAAAGAAGTACTTTCTGTCCGTTGACTTGAGCTGTGCCAGGGAGGAAACGGGGCCATAATCAACAATGTCATCGAATGTATTTCTCTGCCTGTCATAGATGTCACTCATGATCTGAAATGTGGTGTCTGATGGGTAACAGAGTCCAACCAGAACCCAGTCATCTCTAAAGAGAGAGAGAGAAAAAAAGACACTTTTGAGATTATATTTTAGTAAACAAACATTTCCGTAATAATGTTTTTATTGATCTGATGTAAAATTTACATTTTAAATGTTTTTATTTTCACTGTAAGTGGAAAGTCATGATATAGGAAAAAAAAGTGTTTCGTTTGGTGAAATGAGAAACCCTTTATCTTCACTGATACAGTGTTAAAGAAACATTTTACAGGACTAGAAAAGATAGGCGAAAAAAAATAACCAGTCATAGCATGAGCCGTTAAACCATAAATTAAAATCTGAACTTATTGCACTGCCCATATAGTCTCTTATTCTTTATTTACACATTTGTTTTTATGATTCTGCATTTACACACTGCAGAGGGTATTTAATTCACCACCTGTGAGTCAATACTGTTTAGACTCACCTTCCCTGCAGGCTTCCAGCTTACACATCTATAACCTAACATTTATGCCCACTCATCTTTGCCAAATAGAGCAAGTTGAGTCATACTAGAGTGAGAAAGTCTGTTTCATCTGGACTTCAGTTCATTCTAACATATGAATATGCTTGATCTAAATGTTTATCTGTAACTCGGCTGAACATTTAGGAGTGTTGTCCTACTGGAAGGTGGACCAACTCAGACTCCCGTCTTTTGAAACCTCTTTTGTAACTTTTTCCTGCTTCTCAGATGAATTTAGTCTCAGTAGGTTTACAGCTGCAGGAAACAAATTCATATATTTTTTTTTAAATGACTGAACTGTGAGATTTTCAAAGTTTGGGTTATTTCACAACTTTCTCCCTGATTTGTCTGCTGTTTTCTTTTGTTCTTTGACGCTGTCTTTTGACTACCGTCCTTTTCAAACTTCTGAGATCTTTACTAAACATCTGGATTTATACTCCAAATAAAACAAAGCTGGACACTAATAGGGTGACTTCTGAAAGAGAATGGTGGGTTTTTAATCAGGAGTATCAGAGTAAAAGGGGCATGAAACAAAACACGTCAGACCTTTAGCCATTTTTTTTTGTAAAATTTATAAATAACTTTTCCTCCATTTAAAAATAATGTATTTTTCCCCATTTTATTCTATCACATAAAATTCCTCCAAACATGCTTTGGTGTTTGTGATTGTAAGCTAACAAAATGGGATAAAGGTCCAAGAGTATAAATGCTTTTACCAGCTGCTGTATAAGCATGTGACATTATGAATATGTAATACGTAAATATTATTCGTTCCAAACATGGGATCTACTCGCCTATCAAAATTAATGAGAGAGAGGACCATCTCTCTGGGTGCTGATCCATTCCAGTGCATAGTGTAGCTCTTGCTCATCATCAGGATAGGCTGATATTGCTGAGACAACGCCCCCTGGCTGTTAATCCCCCTCAGCACCAGAGGTGCATCAGGGTATTCATCTCTGTTGATGGACAAACTCAGACTGGGGGCTCCCCATGTTTGAATGTAGACCTGAAGGAAGAAAAGTTTGTAGAGTAAAGAAAGAGACAAAGAAAAGGAGGAAACCACCTAGATCCTACCATGCAGTACCTGAGAATAGCGACCGCTGCAGATGACTCCGTTCCACCGAAGCATTTTCTCACAGTCGGGGTGCTGGACTAGATAATTGTCTGCTCTGCCAACAAATGCATCTCTATAGCCTGTGACCGACCCATCCACGTCATGAAAGATCGAGTTCTTGTCCCCATCCAGGTCGTTTTCATCGAACCACTGTCCAGGACGACCGAAGAACACCCGAAGCGCCACCTGAGGAAAATATAATAGAGCAGAGATGTAAATGCTACCAAGTAGTTGAATTACTGAAAATGTTTTGGCTTCATATGACACGTCAGTGAAGCTCTCCATCCTAACGATGGCGCCTCACTGAATTTCTTTTCATGTTTTTGTTTCACATTCTTTTTTGTAAGTTGCTTTAAATCGAGATTAAAGTTTTATTTGTTTAAAGTGGGCTTTGACACTCCAATCTAAACATTTTAGCTTAAATTTCAAGTCCAATTTTCTTTCATTTCATTATCAATCATTTTATTTTTCTGTAAGTACCCTGCAACCTACTTTGTGTGTTTTGCTATTATGTAAAACACTTTGAACAGTAATGCTATCAAAATGTGCATATAAATAAACTCAGTCTGCCTTAACTGCAATCTAAATTCAATGCTTATAATGCAGACCCTGAAAATATAAAAAAGAAATAAATAAAGTTTAGCAAAACAGATTTAAGTTCATGTCTTTGATTCTGGAATAATTATCATATTAAAACAAACCGAAAAAGATCATATTCCTATTAAGTGTCCTAACTGTGTATTATCTGTCAGTATTTGGGGTAATTTATGATTGTTTCTAATTTATAAATTACTTGTATATTTTTTTATGAAGAGTTTAAGTCACTGGAGCAAAAGACACTAAACAATATTCTGCTGCACTATGCAATGCAACCAGAAGAGGGCAGTAGTGTTTTACAAAAGTTTTTTTCACCCACAGATGAAGTAGTTCCAGATCTCTTCCTTCCAGAATACAGATCTTTATTGGAATCATCATTGGCAAGTAAATGGAACGATGGACAATAAATGATTGGTCTAGCAATCCCTTCCTTCCTTCTTCAGTATTTTGCTTTTAATATAAGACATCTGTAAACTACAAAGGACTACAAGGATGAGACCAAAAGGAGTCCAAATAAAACATTGAAACTAGATCCAGAGTCTCTATTCTCTCATCATTTAAAATCCTAACTAGTAGAGTTAAAGTGCCATTACCTTACCATGGCCAGAGAACTAATTTATAGTGCACCTTCCCCACAGTTTTGTAAGAAAGTCTTAGTTTAAACATCAGCACAGTCTATGACTATCTATGGACAGTGCCTTTTAGAAATAATAACACTCCTTAAACATTTTCTTGTCATATTATAGCCATTAACTACACAAACCACAACAACCTAGTGTGTGTTATTGGGATTTTAGGTGACAAGCCAACACAAAAAAAAAAACGATCACATAATTGTGAAGTTGAATGTTTGTTTTTTATGTTCCAAAAAAGAAAAATGCGTAAAAAGTGTAGCATGCTTATCTATTATTCTATTCAATTATACTTTATCGATTTCTGAAGGAGCAGCATCTCTACTTTGTCACCTGCCCCAACATAATCCAGTAAAACTCGTTTCGAGAAGTTACCTGATTAATATATAGCGAGAGATTAAGAATAATAGGCCAATGCAAACCAACCTGAAACTGCCCTCCAGCTAAATATGAAATACCAGACAAGAAGAGTTTTAACCACTGAGGTTGCTCAGTTCAGTTTAAATGATATCTGCTCACGTTGGGGTGGAAGCTGAGCTGCGACAGGTTGTTTCGTGGAGTCAACTGCCAGGTGTTCTTCAAGTTGAAGCCCACCGCACTGGTGTAGCGCTCTGGTGTGGGGATGAAACCTCGAAACGTACTCTGGGTAACCCGCACAGGACCATCATAGATCTGGAAACCTCGGATTGGGAAAGTCCTGAGGTTGAGATTGAGAGAGACAAACCATAAACAGGTCAAGAAGATAAATGGAATCCTACAGGGTTCAGTAAGCTTCATTTTTAAAGGAGTTTCTAGTTAGATTTAGGATAAGAATTCAACTTTAAAATAATAAACTTCTTAAACAAGCAGTATGCTACCTAATATTACTAAATCTCAGGTATTTATGCTATTATTTCAGTATTTCACCAAACTACACACCCTTCCAACGATTCATTAGCTTCATCACAGGTATTGATGGCAGATTCCAGCTATTTAAAGTCCTAAACTTTGTTGAAAATGATTTCTCATGATGTAGTTGGTGGTGGTGAATAACACTTCCTGAATATTATTTGGGTTACAATTAACATACCTTTTTAAACTGATAAGTTATGTTAGCAGCAAAACTCTTTTGCAGGTTTTGCCAGTAAAGCTTAAAGCCTGCAGACAGATTCCTTCTAATGAGACTCACAGGGTTTGTCAGTTTGTCACAGTATAATAACAACCAAAGCTATATACCAAGGAACAAATTAAAAACCGTAGGGACACTTCACAAGAAAAAAAGTTGATGTTCCATTAATTATAGTAATAATAACCAAATGTGGACATTAAACATATCAAAGACCCGGTAAAGAAAAACAGTGTCCAGACTTTCAACGGGTTATGATTCATTTCTTAAAATTTAATACTTCCTTACATTTTTAAGACAATATAGAAACCCTTTGTTATAAAATGATGATTAATAAAAGAACCCTTTTATTGACATCCCTTAAAGGAGAAGAGTCAGATTTTCTGTGTCCTGAACACACAAAACAGCTTTGCACAAAAATAAAAAACACATTTTAGAACATCAAGTTATTTCTATATCCTCGCAACAAGATAAATAAATTATTAAGATATTATTATCATTAAGATAAATACATTTTTTATTTGAAGTTTGTCATAAGTACTGCAATGCATGTTTAATTAAAGGGGGAATCTGTGCTTAAAGAAGCTGCTATATAAACTCTTTTCATGCAGAAAACGCATTAACAACATTCTGTCTTTAAGAGTAAGTCTAACTGTGCTAAAAGTTACCACACTTTTTCATAAACTGCTGAAAATATCATGAAGGGGAAATGAGTCAAACAGAACTTCCTTTCACAAGTTGATCTGGAGGGAAGAGTGGCTGTGGCACACATGAGCCAATCCTACCAGCTACCTGACTTCTCCACTGGCTCTGCGTGAGTTTTTCCCTTCAATATCATCCTCCTACCTTCATTAATCTCCATTTTTCTTGCCCTTACTTGTTTCTTGGCAGTGTCCGCATCTTTCCGTCAGTTCCTCCCATCCCCCAGTATTTATTCTGTCCTCCGTTGGTGCCTCTGTTTCGGCTCTCTCCAACAAACAGGGACTGTGTCACCTCCTGGCTGGAACCCTCATCTTTAGGGTAGCTACCATCACTGCAGAGAGTACCCAATATTATGTGATGTATTCAAAGACGCTTGTTAATTTACACTCGAAACAAAAAACATGATAAAGAAGAACCAAAAAACAAAGAGATATTTGCAAACATTATCGCTAGTTAATGATTTAAATGGGAAAAACGTGTCAAATGTTCTGGAAAGCAACCGGATAAACAACAACACATACCTGGCAAAAGACAGTCCCACTCCATTGTCTGCAAAGCTGCAAAAATGCAGAAACAATTATGTACATTTATTTAAATATTTTAAAATGCAGCTGCAAGTCGAGGTACATTGTAGACTTTTCAGAAATAAAGAACAGAAAGTAAAACATATTTTAAACACATAAACATCTTTAACTATTCCACAAAAAAATTAAAAAATAAATTACTCTCAAAGAAATCACCTGAAATAGAAAAAAAATGTTAAAATCCTGCAACTGCTTCATTTGTAATTTGACCTGCTATTAGTGAAGGAAAACAAAAACTATCCTAAATGAAAGTGTAGCAAACACCTTTAAATCAAATGTTAACTGAAGTCAATCATGTTTTGGTTCAATTTCACTCAGGTCTGATATCCACAGAATCAATTAAAGACATAAACAGAAACAAACTGACAATATGAAGTAGGGAAAAGGAAAAAAAGCAACATGTTTCCTGATTTAAAAAGATAATCAATCATTTCAAAGGCTTAGGGATCGCACTGAACCACAGTACAAACATGGAGAAAATAATGGGAGTGTGGTGGACCTTCCATAGTATAATATAGTATTTGTATCACAAATAACTGTTTGAATTGTAAAAACTGATGGTCAACAAATCCAAGAGTTTGAAACTTGCATTTTACAATCTTATGTAATATTTTGTCAGTTAAAACTAGACTCCCAGGAGTACATCATCACCTATGACACAATTGACATTTCACAAAAAGCTTTAAAGTCACATGCAAAATAGAGGAAAAATAAAATTAGACACATTTATCAAATGAAACTGATATTTGAATATTTACCAAGGTTATTACTTTTGCAAGGTTTCTAATGTCCTGTAGCCCAGAGCTGAGCTAAGAAACCCAAACCAGATCTGAGTCACTGAAGGACCACTTTCCCATTTACAGTCAGTGTTCATGACTCAATAAGGATGACAAAACTGAGGAAAACTTAGTCTGCAAGAGATTACAGTTATAAATCACTGCAATGAATCCCAAATCTAAACAACGACCAACAAAAACTCTTCGAACTGATGAGGAAGAAGAGGGATTTTTGTGTTTATCCAGTTATAACTATAACAGCCGTCCAGAAACAGAAAATCTCATCAAGAGTCAAACATTGTGGTGGTATCTGGTGGTCTGGGGCTGCTGTGCTGGTTCAGGGCTCGGATCCATACATCCATTTCAAAAACCCAACTTAGCTCTTTCTCTGACAAGAAACAGACTCAAAAAAAGATTCAGTGAACCTGATTTAAAACAATTCAGCAAAAACAATATTTCAGTTAGTTCATCATAAATACTTGGTGGCACTTATTGCCATCCTTCTGAACTCCATCAACAAACAGCACGTTTTAAACGAAGTGAAAATCAGATAAAGGTTTGGATCAGAAAGAAACCCACAGCACATTTTACATGTTATGATCCATGTTTAGTACATTTAATTGTTAAATTAACAAAGTTTCCACGAATGAGTTTAAAATGTTTTGATCCTGGGAAGAAAGTCGGAAAGAGAAGATCAGAATTCAGAGGGATCCGTGTTCCTCTAAAAGGAATTCATCTTAAATATCAAGAAAACTAACAGTTAAAAAAAATCTGCAATAGAATTAAATAATTAGCTTAGTAATCCCAGCAAAAAAACCTTCATCCTAGAAAAGAAAAACATTTTTGCTGTTTTTTTAAGCAACCCTCAGACCATCAGTTTACTTTGAAACAGCTTTTAAACATATTGAAAAAAAATGTATAAAGACGACAAGAATTAGTCTTTGATTTTTCTCACCCAGAGTTCTGGATGATAATGTCTCCCCCACGTATCCAAGCTCCTAAGTCGTTGTTCTTGAAGGAAATTAGAGAGTCAATGACTGCTGTCACTCGAGGCTGACTGGGGTCAGCATTCTGGTGGGGTCGAAATCTGACAAAGAGAAAAGTTCATAAACAATTATAAAGACACACCTATAGCTCTCTATTCAGAGGGTTTTCATTATCTAACAGTCAACGAAAAGGATTCTCCCACTTTGACATTTAAAATCCTCAGCAACATAGTAAGAGCAGCAGCCAGCAGTCTCTTCGGACACAGGAGATTTCTTTCCCCATCCAGTTGGGGGCTGTATTTGGATAGGTAGCAGAGTGGAAACTCCATCTGTAAAGCCTTGTTTTCTCTGTCAACACAAACTTGACAGGCATCCCACTAAAATGCACCGACACACTATAAAACCGTACACCTATCTTTCTCTGTCGATGGCCGTGTCTCGGTGCGTCTCAATCAGAGAGCTACCAATAACTTTATTCATGACCATTAATTAGCTGTGGCATTAAAAAAATATATTAGTAAACCACAAATTCCTTCCTATTTACACAGTGTAATTAAACATCATGATGCATGCGATAACAAGCCACAGACCATTCAACAGGGCACAGTTATAAGTTATGTTCCTTGGAACATACGACTAATTCATCAAGACCTAAAAATAAATAACCAATGTGGCCACATTGGAACCGTTTACATTGATTAACAACAAGAAAACTTGAAATGTCCTGAAAAAAAGCCAAGTGACAAGAACCTGAATCAGTTCGGCCAAAAGCAATCTTAAAAATTCAGTATTTTTTCTGATCAGTGAATGCAACGCCTTCAACTTCAACCAGTAGCACCAACAGCAAAAGTCTTACTTGGAGCATGTTTCTGATGCTGTTGAAGAGACAAGTCTAAGGCTTATAGAGGCTGATAACCAGTGAGAGATGAGCTGCATTTCTAATGAACATTAAACTGGACAACTTATTATTCAAATTCAATTATCTGAATGGAAACTCATCAATAAAAACAAACAAACAAACAAAAAATGACTTTTTAAAATAAAGGTTTTTGGGCTAGAATTAATGAGGGGGTTGTATTGAAATAGCTGTATTTCATATAAATTTCAATGGAAACACTTCAAATCACAGGAGTCAAATGATCAATAAGCTGATGTTAATTGCATTTTATGTTTAATGGAAACACAGCATTTGCAAATTTGTGACTTTTTTGACATTAGCATAATATCGAGAACGTTTTTGCACATTAATAATGAAAACGCTGAAACTGAAAGAGAGAGTTAGACTTTCAGCAGGTAACAGGAAGGTTGAATGGAGATAATTATTAAACAGCTGATCATTTCAAAAACAAATGATCATAGTCAGCCGTTTCGAAATCTTGGGACACAAAAACAAAGCTAACCACCAGGATTAGATGCATCCCTTTGATTTAGCAAACCCTATTGTTTTTATCTTTAAATAGCAAAAACCTCTCTCAAAATGAACACTAAAACACCCATCAAACCATCACCTATACGCCTAATGTACGTACAAATAATGACTATTGATACTTTATTAGCTCATACTGTAGCTTTAGACGGAGAAAAAAAAAGGAATTTGCTTTAATTTGTATTGGTAGATAAAAAAAGAGAGATTTTAAATCTTTCATGAATTGCTTTGGGTGTAAATTTAATAAAACCAACCGCGAATTGATATATCTTGCAGTCTAAACGAAAAAAAGCATCTATAATGCTCTAGCTCAGACATACATACCTTGCGCTGTTGTCTAGACAGAGGTATTCCCGGGGATCAGCAGCGCTTGCATTCGTAGTCTTCACTCCTTTATCAATGAAGAGTCCTGCCTATGAAGATCACAGTATTGGAATACAATGGAAATTTTATACTGAAACTAAAGTTAAGAAGTAGAAATGCAGGACGAAAAAAAATAAATCTTCTGTGGATAATCTATAATGTCTATACGAAGTCTCCAAAAATATATTTACATCTTTAAAATTTGATATAAAAAGAAGAAATCACATAATATACAACAAATGCAGTTTATAACAGGCTGTCTTGTTTATATGGAAACTTATGCTGTGAGCTGAATGAGTGAGGTTTGCTCTTTAACCGCAGGGCTCCTTCCTCTGTTGGAAGCTGCTGCGGTCAGACTGGATAAAGAGCTCACAGTTCACCTGCCTGACTTCTGTCATCACACAACAGAGGCTCATTGTAGCACTCTTTGAATGTCTGTGTGTATCCACGTGTGTTTCAGAGCATATATTTTGGCAACAATCAGGTTTTTTATGGAAAGAATTATGTTTATTGACTATAAAGATGGATTTTCAATTTTTTTTTTTTTTTTTATGAAACAGAAGCAGAAACAGCTTGAGATTTTCTTGCACTATTCACAATAAAGTGTGAACAGGGCAAGAAATACCAAAGGTACCTTAAAGTTAGAGTGCACACGGTTGTTATAAAAAACTCCAAGAGGCGTGAGCTCTGCCTTGGTCTCTGGTACCAGCCCATGAGAGTCTCCAGTGGAAGAGCTGTGGAAAACAAACCATATTCCAGCGTCCTGGGATGGGAAGGAAGAGCAGAGAAAAAGGTGATAATGACCATGTTTATTCTACTACTGGGAACTATTCTATAGGCGGCAGCAGAAAACATTCAGACAATGAGATACTTGGAGCGGGGCATTCTTGGACTGTTTTAATGACACAGTAATAAAAGCTGAATTTAAGGGTTTAAAGTTTGCACCGCAAATAAACTGGCAACCCAATAAAAACCCAAATAAAGACTGGAATCTTCTTTATATACTTTATATTCATATGAGATGCCTTACAAAGTTAATGCTTTCCTCTATTACTCTTTAAGCCCCGATTCATTGAAGGATCACCCAGTTATGAGCAAGAAAATCTTTCATTTTCTGCTCTGTTAAAGTTCAGGAACGCCAAAGTCAATGGATTAGCTTTTGATGAGTAGCATTAACTATATCTTTATAGGGATTCACATTTTGATGACTTGTTTTTGCTTTTTTTTTTTCCCCTGGTGCTTTTTAATTATTTCATAACGTCCATCTTTAGCTTCCCTCTCAGGTTAAATCTGTTGTTGTTACCTGAGAGCCGGCAGCTGCATTGCTGATCAGGTTGTTGTTGGGGTTGGCGATCCAGAATGTTGAGACTGCCCTTAAAAGCAAAACACACACACACACAACAGCACAATTACACTCACACAAAGATGTTAAAATGAAATCTCAGTACATATGCTTATGAGTTACAAAGAATCACGCAGTCTGCTATAAAGTCTCTCAATAACCCAGAGTGGCAATCTCAGCCATGGCTCTGCCAAGACTCACAAAACCCAGGCAGAGATTCCTGTAGACAGGTCTTTCTCTTTCCACATAGGGAATTTTCTTGTTCCTGTTATGATATAAACCCCCCTAGAGAGAGGAGGTTGTTATTGCTTTGATAAAACCATCCCAACAGTATCCGTCTCTTCCAACTATTACTGAAAAACACCTCTTCCTGATTACATAAAGACATCTGTTTTGTCTCAAAGATGTCTGCACTTTCCTACTGCGTTTTTGAGTGACACTGACTAAAGCATCACAGATTTTAATCCAATGTAACTTTTGTGAATTAAAAAAGTAGCTTATTCCTGTTTAAGAAAAATATAAATGCATTTTTTGTGGTGGATATGACATTGTTAAAAGAGGGATTCATTTATAATAAAAAACACCTTGTAAAATGGTTTATATCGAACTTTGTTATCATAAATGTCACTATATTTTATAGGGGGGTTATATAACAGAACAAAAAGCAGTAGTAATCACTTGAAAATGATTCATTGGAAAAGGGAATTTTTCCAATATAAAAAGTTTGAGAAAAGTGACATTAAATTGCATTTAAATTAAGTCCAGTTTAACCAACTGTGTTCAGGTATTTATAGCTCAGGTGAGAGAATCTGTTGACAGGAGAGCAGTGGTTGTAGCTGAAGAATGGAAAGAGGAAAAAGTTTTGTATGAAAATATTTTAATAAAAATTCCTCTTTTTCTTCCATTAAACAATTTTGAGCATCTTCTTGTTTATATCATCACATAAAATAATAAAATCCTTTAAAGTTGGTGGTTTTAATGCAACAAAACAAAAAGTTCAAGAATGAATGAATGTTGTCCAAGGCCTAGAAACAGCCGCCTCCTCTTTGTTGCATCAAAGGGCAGCTTTTCTCCTTACGGAAACCAAGCCGCACATTCACAGAAAAATAAAAGGCAAGAAAATTCCACACTGTATTCAGATCCATTTATATCTGGGGGAAGTTGTGAAATGCAACAAAAGCAACAAAGCAATCACTCTCTGATGACAAATCAGAAAGTTCTGTATTTGTTGTCTCTTTTAATATCTTTAAAGAGCAACACACAAAGCTACAATCTCTTACTTGCACTCTGTACTTGGTGAGGGAGTGTAGCCCTTGTAAACTTTATCCCTGATACTGGTGCACAGAGTCTCATTGCGGTCTGTTGGCAGCAGAGTCCCAGGCTGAGTCAGGAGGCCAAGGTTGTGGTAGAAAGTGTTCCGCTGCTCAACTCCATCCTCCAGGAAAAAACAGTGACCCAGCGTATCATACCCCACTGTGTTCTTCACCTAGACCAGACGGAAACAAAATTAATTAGCAACCCCAAGACCACAAAACAGCTGCAGCAGAGTTTTTGTCACGGGAGGGACATAAATAATGGTCAAGGTCCCCATTAAAAGGTGCTTTTCAGCCAAATGTGGAACCCATCTTGGTAAACAGAACATTAAGGGCAACATCTGCTTTCATCGCCCCCACAAGAAAGTACAGCGACGTCCACAAGAGCTTAATTGTGCCTGCTGGCATAAATTCTCCAAATTTTTGAACAAACTGTTACTGTAGCTGAAGCAAAGTGAAAAGACGAAGAATGGCAACACATAAATCTACTTGTAGATTCCCATGTGAAGGGGACCATAGGAAAAAAGGGATCAGCAAATCCTATCCCTGATTTGAAACTAAGTTCCCCCATTAAGTCTGGAATGCTTCAATGATGCGCCCTCAGGACAACTAATCCCCATGAAAAATTATTCTCATAAAGGCAGAATAATATTTAAAATGATATAAGTCAGACGACAGCAATCATTTTCAATTCCACAATTCTCTAATTTAAACATCAGAGTCTGAAAAGTTAGACAGAAAAGGAAAAAAAATCAGCCTGAAATATCACAACAATAAAACATTTTTCCACGTATAAAGTATTCATACTCCTCACATTGTCTTCCCTTTATTTAAAACCATAATATTTAATGTATTTAGTTGGGATTTGATACGTGTGTTTGAAGAATATTTTGCAAATAAAAGTGAGATCTACATTTTTATCTTTTCAAGGAAGTAAATACTTTTAAAAGTAGCTGTTCTTAGTAGTTTTTGTCGGGCCCATTAAAACTGTTTTTCACAATTAGACTGAATTTTTTGCGTAGTATTCTTTGCAAAGACGTTCATTCGAACACATTAATACACCCCAACTAAACTCTGACATTTTGGGTCTGTGGTATGTTTAGGCTCACTGTTCTAGATGGCGAACTACATACGAAAGTGTTTTTTTGAACCCCTCAGACTGATCTCTTTCCAACCACTTGGAACAATTTCCATTATACTATTGAAGCCCCAGCATTATGCTGCCACCAATGTGCTCTATGGATGGCGTGTTAAAGACTAAATTACACAGTGATGAACTCTAATTATTATTGAAATAACTTAAGTGGTTGCACTAAACTCTAAGTGGTAAAAAAAAAAAAAAAATCAATGCATCATGTTCCTTTGATTTTACCATTAAAGGCAATTTGTTTTACCTTATTGCATAAAACCCCAAAATGCCTTCATTCCTATAAATACATTAAACTTTTAGCAAAGAACTGTATTCATATATCCGTCCAATAACTGGTGACTTACCCTAAATCCAACAGAGTCTTAGAAACTAAACCCCATCATATCATTTATTCTAGTATTTTCATATGTCATCTAGATACAAACATGGAGGCATTAAAATATTCTGTTACTCAGTTATTTTACTAACCAGCAGCCCGTTGGTGGTATGGATGGTGAGGCAGCGGGAGAAGGAGTGGTGAATGGAAAGTCCGTCCACGTAGGTCGGTTCCCTGTAGTCCCCTTTCTGGTCAACGTCTCCGCACATGTGAAAGTGAAGCGGGTAGCTTCCCCTTACGCGTTGCTGGCCCATGTTTTTTAACTCCACGTGGGACAGATGCACCGATGAGAAGTTACGAAGGATCTGGGTTGTTGGTAAAAGCACAAGACAAGCTGAAGAGGAAGAGAGTCAACATAGACACCATGTCATATCTTCAACCATCAGTATTAACTCACAGCAGAAAGAGCTGACTAATCTAAGAGGTGCTTTTTTGTCTCAAAAGAAAAAAAAGAAAAAAAAAATGTGAAAAAGAGGCAATGATGACAGATGCATGAATCAAAACAAAAAACACATTTTGCAACAAATGCAACAAATGGCTAAACATGGAGCTTAGATGGTGCATTAGGCTCACTGGGGGGTGAGGTCCTTCTGTCTTTATCTTGTTAAGGAAGTATTAACCAATCCTTGCAGCAAACTCAGCCACACCCCAATAAACACATCTCTTATTGACCTCCCCCAGGACTACCAAAAGCACATTCACACAGAATGGCGTACTCACTACTGTGGATGTTGCCTCAAGCCTTGGCGAGGCCAGCACACGCTGTATAGTCAGACATAGTTATAGATCAGTTGGCGTGTAACATCACATTAACCAGTGGTTTTAAACTCCAGTCCTGAAGGGACTCAGTCCTGCAACTTCTAGATGCATCTTTGCTTCATCAGACTTCACTCAAATGTTTGTTCTTCAGCAGAGCGCTGTAACGCTGGACTGCTAGCTGGGGAGGCTGCTTAGCCATTTGATTTAGGCTTGTAGGGTGAAGGACGCATCTGAAAAATGCTGGAGATGAACCACAAGAACTTCATTTAAAAGTCCATTAATTTAAAGAATACAGAGAAATTAATTTGGCATCTGGATGTTGCAACAAAAGGAGATGTGTTATAGACATTATGATCTAAATGGATTAATTTATATTAAAATGTATTCTAAAGTAGTAAAGTCTGATTTTAAATATATTATCATACCAGAGTGAAAGTGTAATCAGAATACACACATCTACACTCTAAATGCTACTACCATACATTTGAAATGTATTAAACTTATTCAAATCTATTATTCCAATCAAGTATTTTGTTGATATACTGGAAACATACAACATCCAAATTGCCTCCTATAAGTATTTTACACAAACCAAAAATTTGTAAGATCATAAGATTCACAAAACATGCGGCACAGTGGGTCCTGAGGACCGAGTTTAAAAACCAAAGAACTAGAGAAATGACACTTATACTGCGCATGCAAAACTGAATACCTCCCCTTCCAAAGTAAAACAAGCAGACACTAGAGCTACTCTAGGATTTATTAGGCAACAAAAATGTTTGGAGTGTAAGAATGTATTTCTTTGCTTGAGATTTGTTTTTGTTATATGGTTTTCATTGGTTTAATGATTTAACTTTAAACCTATAGGATTAAAACCAGTGATGAGTTTACTTTAGTTGATATGACATGATGTCAGATCAACATGATGTTTTATCATGGCTGAAAGGAAGGAGGACTGATGCAACAACTGTTGCAATAGTCCCCATTAATACAAAACAGAACACAAAACAAGTTTTTCTAAACATTTATTCATTTTTTTTAAACTTCACTATAAAACCTTTTATCAGGTTAGAGGGACAGGAAGTTTATGTGTAAACATGAACACCTGTATCTGTGTTCATATTTTTTTTTTTATCACCGATTACAAAATATACATCTATCTGGGTAAAAAGGTCAATGAAGAAGATGTATTGTTAGATATACAGTAGTTATTTAATAGCTATATACCCAAATAGAAAATGTTGTAATGGAAGTTTTATAGTTAAGTATTTAATGCAGTAACATTTTCTACAGCCGTGGTTTTCCCCAAAGGTTTTTGAAGCCCAGTTTTCTCAAAGGTAAATTTTGCATAATAAATGTCCGATATCACCAGAACCCTGCTGTATTTTAGATCAATTTTCTTTGACATCCAGATTTAAGGCCTCCTAAAAATGTAACAGGTCGATAAATAACAAATTTTATTCTAACATTTGTTCTTTACGGGCAAGAAGAAACAAAAATTCCTTTCATCCCACGGTCTCACTGAACATCTGAACTGTACAGGCTCAGAACTGAAGGGGTGCTTCCTGGATGTCATGACAGTTAAAAACAAAAGCTTGTTTAGCATTATGAGTAATTTTAGTCTCATGCAGAAGCACCGCCCCCTTTTTCTATGAAGTTAACTCACATTATCGCAGAGCTGACAGGATGTCTTTGAAGCAGCAAAGAGGCACCATGGTTCCTTTAAAGCTGCAGTTACTATGCTGTACTTTTAATCCAAGCCCACTGATTTTGGGTCTCTCTTAATAAGTCAGTATAAGATGATGCTATAAAGAATGAAAATCAATCAAACACAGACACAAACCTTGATGTGACCTCCAAAGGTGTCATGGTTGAAGAACTGGCACAGGTTGTCTCCGTAGCAAGAGGTCTCCATTTCTCCATAGATGAGAATGTTCCTAGAGAGCAGAGCCACTTCCGCTCGCATGTCGACTCCATCGATGATCTCACCAACATGATTGTACCGAGGCTTCCCTGAACAGCACAGAAAGTTTTAAGGGAAATCCCAGTTTGGTATCTGAAAGTTATTAGAGGGAGGTCAAATCTTTCACAAATAATAAATAAATTCACAGCTCAATGGAGTAACAGCTTCCTTTTAGTTTTATAAACAATAAAATCACACCCAATTCTGTCAGTGGCAGGAAGCTTTTTTAGCTGCTACTACTCCACACCTTCATACTAATATTGAGAAATAATGAAATACACAGAGAATAACAGATAGCCAAATCTTTAATGAAGCAGAAAGCTTAAAATTACAGCTGTAAATCATCATATTTAAGATTAAGATTCTCTTTCCTTCAAGCAATCACACATTGCTGCACAAATAGCATACACCCTTCTTCTCCTAAAAGGGATTTGATGTTCATTGACAAGAGGAATGAGATTAAGAGGCCTTTCTGATAGAGTTTAAAACTGAACAGCCATGAAGGCAGGAAAGCATTGACAGAGAGGAAATGTATCCAGATTCTTCAAATCCCTGCTGTTATTGAGAGATAAAACGTCAAACAGCGTGTAAGCTCATAATCTCTTCAACTTCCAAAAACCTTACATCACAGGAACGGCTGAAAAAGAAATGAGATCTTATTGTACCTGGTGATTACCACAGCGACGTTTACTAATCTAATTTACAGGCATCACTGGAGAGTATTAACTTCTGTGTGCTTTTGTTTAAACTCTTCATTACATCTTTAATATTTACAAGCTACACCTGCACATTTTCTGACCAATTATCCTGGAATACACACAAATATAAGAGCAGCACCACAGGCCATAAACCCTTAACTAACACCAACTGAAGTCCAGCAACTTCTGCAGTAGAGGAAACAAACAAATACACGGTGCTTCCTTCAGTCTCACCTTGTATCCTGACCTGTCTGCTGGTACACTGAGGGCAGGGTAGCAGGGTGAACTCTTCAGCCTGGTGCATAGAGTAGTCTGTACTGGCGACTACAATATTATCACCTGGTTTCCAGGTCTGCTGGACTTCATCTTGGAGGTTTAGCACCACCTGGTCTGCAGCGTCTACCAAGAAGCCCATGATGGGGTAGCCTGGAAAAGGGAGTCAGAATTGGAGGCAAATAAAATACACTGCTCAAAAAAAATAATAAACACCATTAAAATAACACTCCAAGATGTGATGGAATGAAATATTTTCAGTGAATACTTTGCTCTGATTTTGTTGTCAACACATTCAACTTTGTACAGATAAAAAAAAAAAAATCAATTAAAACAAGATTTATTAACTAATAGAGGCCTGGATTTAGAGTCACGCACAAAATTCAAGTGGAAAAACAAACTACAGGCTGATCTGACTTTGATGTAATGTCCAGTTTCACAAAAGTTTTATTTGATTCAAGTTATTTTGTGTTGTTTACGTGTTCCTTTTATTTTTTGGAGAAGTGTAGATTGAATATGACTCAATAGAGCCATATTACCGTGTGGAGAAAAACAATGCAAAAGACACTTTGGATGCATTCCAG